>DWNA01000480.1:0-22988 GCA_018249835.1 Heliconius besckei | reverse complement strand
CCCTAAGCATCGCAATGTATAGTATAATATACATTCTTAAAAATGGTAGAATCACTGTACGTGTAGCAATGTATAGTATAGTATACATCGTGTTTTTCCGAAATTTTCATATTATGATTTTTTAATTTATTTTTTTTATGTTTTTTGTAGCCCAAAGAAGCTACCAGTATGCATATTTTTTGCTTTTCTTAAAAAAAAAATTTTGCGAAGATACGGGTTAAATTGATACAAAATTTTAATAAAGCGGTTCTGCGCAGCGTAGATCTTTTGTAACATGCATCATATTGACTCCCAATCTACCTGACTTACAATCTACCTGATGCATCTGGAAGAGAGAGTTAAATAAAGGGGGAGTCAAAGTTCAAGAATCAATTAGTGGCGTAGCTTGTCGTCCATAATTCATGCGTCTACACCGACGCACCTGTTGCAAACTGGTTTAAATTGTCCACAAAGTAACGAGGCTTTGAGCTCTAGATTGATTAAAATAAATTAAAATATGTTTCCTATTCAAAAGTTTTACTTTTTACTATATAACAGCTTCACGCTTTATCCCGCACACAGCAGAGTAGGAGGGTAACCTTGTGTTAAGACACTCCGTTCCCCACTTTCCTTCGAATTCTGGAGTTATTGCGTGTTGAGTGGCGAAACTCAACGCCACCCTTGGCCACGACCCCAGAGCGAAGAAATGGAAATATAAATTTTAAATACATATTTCATTCCTTCGAGTCACATTTTGTGCCCCTGCGCCACAACTGGCCTCAATGTAACTTAGACTTTTATATCTTAAACAAATGCTAATCGAGCGCTAAGCCAACCAGCCTCTCCCATTCTACCCGCAACTTCTTTGGCTGAAAGCGGAGAGCATTAAGTTCTCATTGTTATGCGGGATAAAGCTATTATGTTTAATAGATATAGAGAACTATTGAAATGGAAAAATATTATACATTATATAATGAAATTAATAACTAAATTGTCCATAATATTAGTTAAGATTAAAGTTTTAACTAATACCAAATTAATTATTCATTTCAAATATCTATACTATTATATTAACAAGTCTTTATGATAGTATATAACATTTATCATCATTAGAAAAGGAAACTTCCAAACAAAAGCTTTGTTTAGTTTTGTCGAGTTATTTAAGGGAATGAATGGATATGGGACACCAACATTATATAAGGTAATTAAAATCCGCCTCCTTTTCCTGAAAGTTGTCATGAAATTAGTAGAGGTCCACAAATCACTTTTATTTTAATAATTTATTATAATAAATTATAGTTAATATGTGAGGTTTTAATGTATAGTAACAGTGAATGTTTTAATTTTCACATAATAAATGCGGTATCTGAGGCATACTCTGCATATACAAACAGTTCTTTTTTATAAAAACTATTTGTACAGCGAGTTCAGTAAGATAATATAGACTAGGTACTTATAAAACGAAGTTATAAATTACAGTTTCAGGTTTACTCGGTATTTAAATTTGTGAAAATGTTAAATTCATTGGTAACGGTGTTAAATAGAATATTAAGATAGGAAAATTTCAAGCAAATAAGATAATTACAATAGTAAATTTTTTAAGAAGAAAATTTACTAAATATATTTAAAATAATAAAAAAAAATTTAGTTTGCATATATCATATATACTCGAGCATAATTAAAGGAAGTGCCACAAACTAAAGAAAATCATTATTTAAGTAAAAAAAAAATACAGTGTCAGACAAAGTTGTAAACCAAGGAGATGGAGTCCAAAAAGATGGTCAGACCAAGTATCCCAACACCTAGAGGCCCATTAGGCCAGTAACTGCGACAAATGAAAAAAAACTACGCTACGTACAGCAGCAAAGTCATTGAAGAAAGAGAGAAGACTGCAGAGAGAGAGAAAAGTAGGAGATAAAAAGAAATATAATTTCCCCTTTATTCCGTGTACTGATAAATTTAAACTTTAGTTAAACAAGCGATTTATCAGCGTCAAGCGTAAGAGTTGACAAGTTATGAGTTTTATGAAGCGAAACAAAAGATATAATTAGGCATTATTCTAATGACCGAAGTGCCGTAAAGGCGTCCCCGGGCCGGGACTCGGGTAGCTAGGAGCTGGTTAGTCAAGGAGTTACCCCATTATTTGCGCACGCCAAAGCGAATGTGAATAAACAGCGGTAGCGCGCGTGACTTGAATAGATAACCGCGGCACGGATGAATAATATCCTTCAAAACTTTTCATGCTCGAAATTATTTACTTTTTATGCGTATTCAATATAAAACTGAAAGTAACTGCGTTTGGGATATGCGCAGCTGGAATATGTAATTTTTCTTTAATGATTGATGTGCCCCGAATATTGAACTCGATTCGATATAAAATAAAAATATTTATGGATGTGACTTTTTCTGTAAGTGTAGTCCAATTGTTTAACACTTCACATTTCTATTTAATTGAAGCTCTATTTGTGTTATATTTTTAAAAAGACTTTGTTTTTTTATTAATAATAATAATATATGTACATGGAAAAGGATAGTATCAATAAAAGGAAATGCATATTTTATTCTGAAATTGAACTAATATTTGAACGTTTCGAGCTCAAGCATTATTACCGTTATTATAATCGACAGTAATAGTGAATTATGTCTTAATGTGTTTAAATAGGATTAGAGGATTTATTAGTATTGAATATCTTGATCCCCACTTTGTATAAATTTGCATATAGGCAAATTAAGTTTCACGTATGCTGTAACTGATAATTATTTATAAAAAATAAGACTAAACTAATATACTAATAGTAAGCGTTTATTTTACTATTATAAAAAAAAGGATAAGATCTAGCAAAAAATAAATGTATCGAAAAATTAATAATTCTACTTGCTCGCATATAACATTCATTCATTCAGCCCATTCACTCTTTAACACCTTCCAACAGCTCGCTCCGCAGCCTGAATAAAATAACAGCCAGAATTCCTATGAGAGATAATTCTATACATGATAGTATGCTTGGAATGCCAATAAACTACATTTCTACACAAAATCAGTTACAAAAAAGACAGGACGACTTTTTACATGTACCCTCCATTGAAATTATAGTATACAATACTTTTTCTCATATATATTACATCGACACTGTTACGTCATGCCATACTTACGGGCTCATAACGTGATATATTGAAACGAGATAGCGTCCCTTTCTGCATTTGGGTCAACAAATGCCAAAGAAAACAGTGAATCTTCTCTACTTTGTGAGTTTAGCAACGTGATACGAATCGAGTCAAGCCTAGAGAAAAGATATAAGAAATATGCCCCTAATTTTCACACAAAATTGAACTTACCGCATTACGGAAAGATTTATTTTACTGACAAGCTTTGGGTTACATCTACAAAAAAGACATGATCGTACTGTTTAGCCAAGGCAACGCAGTGGATCCTAAAGAAAATTTCAAATTCCCTTAGGGAACTGCCCCTTTTTATTTTCTTAAGTTATAAAAAGTAATGAGATATTTTATCTATTCGAGTACTTTCTGCTATTGTTTGGAGTTTTTATTGCTATCGTAGTAAATCTGCAATAGACTGTGCCAACCTAAATCTGTCCAGCACAGGCGTGGATATCTTGCGTCATAAACATAAAAATATTAATATTTCAAGTGAAAAACACAAAGTACTTAAACTATTTAATTCAACATTTAAAAACAATTACTATAAACTATGTTTAATGATAAAATATTAAATTTTAGCAAAGACAAGCTTGTGCTTGTGTATGGTCTCGTCCAATGAGACAAAGATTTGTGTGACCGCACTATAAAAGTAGTATAACATTTAAAAAGTTGGACCTAAAAAGAGGGTCACAGAGAAACGCGTAATCCCTCAATTGTTGGACTCTCGCCCGAGCGTCCGCCACCAAACTAAGATATTTCAGCAAGACATACGACTTGGAAATAAATTTTCACACAATCTAAAACTACGTTCTGAAAATGACTTGAGTTTTTATAACATCGGCTTAAGCGGGAAGCAAATTGTGTTTCGGCTTATCACGCTCACAATCGGGTACAAAAATTGTATAACATAGCCCGAAGTCTGGTTATTTGCCTGTTCTTTTATGCAGTTTATCTAACTGCAGGGTGTCATTTTATTTTATTTATAGTTTTAATTAATATTTAGGTCAATTGACAAAATTATATTCATATCATTAAAAGCAAGGAAAAAATGAATAATATAAAGATACTAATAAAAATTTGAAAAAATTGTTGTAAACATTTAAATAACATGCTTAAAAGAAGGCTCCAATCACTAGTGGATTTTGTAAGAAACTTGCTTAATAAAGTATTTATTATTCTTTATTATTATTATAACTAAAGTAAATTTTAAATTAAAATTCTTTCTTATTTTATGGTCATCATGGATATTATATTATTCACATTGTCACTCGGTACCTACTCTATTTTAAACATTTATTATCCGCTACATGCTAGATAGCTGAAAAAAATATCGCTTCCAGCCAGTTATTTCTCATCTGCGTCACTATAGTAAATTTTTCATAAACGACTACAATACTAAATTAAATCGACAGTTAAGTACGCGAATAAACTTTTTTTAGCCGCAATAAAATATAAATATAGTGCAGTTGACATAAAATCGATGGTAATTAGTGAATTTTACTCTCAATTACGTTTCTCTGATTCGGTTATACAAATTAACAGAAAGAGATACATGGACTTCTAGTCTATTACAATACTTTTATTTAAATTCGGGAAACACATAAAAAGATAAGATTGAATATGAATTGATAAAAAACTATTTTGTATATACCTTAAATGGTCTATACATAAATACGCCATCCGAAGTCGTATCTCTTTAACTAACTAATTCGATATGATTTTACTAGTGCCGCCTTCGTATGTACGTAAGTACGTTTTAGAAATGAATTGCAAATAATTCTAGACGGCGACATCTCAGAAGATCTTTTAGCAAATTATAGAGAAATTTCGCTGTTAATCCTCTCGTATCTAGATCTGCTTTACAATCTATCGTTTTTTATTTTTTTCTGATCGTTTTTTACTTCGATTTACTTCTATGAAACTATGATCTTTAGAGATATTTGTTTTGTGTTACTAGTTCTTGTGAAATTGTGAGTAAAGGAAATTGTTTCTTGATTTTCGTTTCTGACCAATGGGTAGCTAAACGTTCTGCATTTTTAAACCTATTGCATTTACTTTATATATGTATATATCATTCTCCTCTTGCGAAATACAATATTTTTATTAAGTGTACATATCTTGTGAATTCTTTGTGAAAAAAAAAACTATATTCGATTGGTTGCATCTATATATAAACTGTTTGTATAATTGCAGTCTTGACTTCAGCAAACTCCATTATTTTTTTTTAATTTTAACTATAAAGTATTTATGCCCCTAATTAGGTTTGAGTTATCCACTGATTCCACTACTACTAGCAAAAACTTTAATGCCTATAATTGACACTTACATAGAACTTCGCTAAAAGGGTTATATACGAGGAAAGGCCGATTTGACTGTGATGTTAAAAAATTGTCGTAAAGTCAAACTTTTTTTGTCCCTACTTAGGCTTAGGTTGATGATCTACTTTCTCAAGATCATTTAAAAAGCTATCAACTATTACATCTAAAGATGAGTGCGGCCTTCGTAACCTTTTTTTACTGAGAAATTTTAAAAGATGCCACTTTACATATCCCAGAAAAATTTTGACCGCCCTATATAATTTTGATTATGAGTTATATTTGGTAGTTTGACTTCCCAGACATAGGCAAAGGTATCTACCAAGCTTTGTCCTTATTCCTTCCATCCATGTACAAAAGGATTTTTTATAGAAAAGATATAATAAAATAGATAAAATATTATTATTATATATATATATATATATATATTATTATTATTATATGTATAAAATATCATTGTCATATATAACAAACCCGTTCAGGTCGTTGATCTTAATTAACATTATTTAGTTTAGAATTACATAAAAGCATTACATTTTAATTCAGTGTAAGTAATTATGGACAAAAAAAAGAAAAGTTGCTGCTAGCGAACCGAACGTATGCTAGCTTTACTAAGTAATATTTTATACACACCAGCTTTATTAAGAAATATTTTATATGATTACTGGCTGGTTGCTACAACTTCATTAACATGGACTTTATGAGTCTTCCTATGGTTTATATTTACCACCCGTTATCGTTGAGAATTGAGCAAGATCGTTTCCGCTTTCCCTTTCAGTAGATACGTATTTATGCGTATAATTTTCATAACGACAAAAATATTCTATTTATTTATTTGCTTTTTCTTTAACTAGTACCAGTGCTTACAACATCAATAATCATAGACTTCCATAATGTGGAATAAATTTATTCTTTTTCTCTGCTGCTGAAGCAGGGTTTTATTTTTTTTAACAGTTAAGTAAAATTTTATGTTCCTAACTTAAAATATCTCTCTATTAAAATATCTATAACTTAATATATTGAAATTAATAATCCTTCGTTCATGTTATTTTATAAGAACAAAATACAAATATTTATCTATTAAATTCGTTCATTAAACTTAATTTCAGGGGTTAAAATGTAGTTTTTTTATTACTATTTCACCAAATGGTTTAAAAATAAGCGTAACGCTTTTAATTCCTATTACATTTCAATATCACTAATATGGTATCACTAATACGTCATCTATAAAGAAAATCGACATTACTTTGCAACTCATGTAGAGCTACGCGAATATCGTAACCAAGAAGAACGGACTATAATATACATAATTTGTAGCCTGTAGTATACAAAAATTATAATATGTCCTTTACTAAAATAATCCTATCCTACTAAAAATGTGAAAATTTGTGAGGAGGAACCCACCCTCACATTCCACTTTCTTACAAAAACTGCTTTGCGAATTTTGATGAATATTTACATTAAAATAACTCATTGGTTTATCTAAAGATTTAGTATAATTTGGCTATAATATATAAGTCAGCTTAAACAAACGAAGTCGCGTGTGCGTCGCTAGTATCGTATAAATCTAAAATCAAGTATTTTATTCCAAAAAAATTTTTAATTAGTACTAAGTCCTATAAAGTCTGAATTTATGTACTATTCTGCACAAAGAATTATACAAATGTATATATTTATTCAATTGAATAATACTTTACAGACTGTTGCTTAAAATATTACTAACATAACAAAATATTCTGCGATACTTAACGTATAATTACTATTAAGGCAAGTTCTCTATCTATGATCAGGTTCGACAAGACGATATGTACTACACCCTCGCTACCGCCCGCCGAGATAACGCACCCGACCCTTATCACCACACGCTTCTTACCGTTCGTCATAAATTTTATCACTGATGGGCAAACGCAGGCGAAAACCGCTTTTTTTCAGATTTTCTCAGAATTAACGAGCCGTGAACTCGTGAGCGAGCTTTTGATGTCTTTTTCAAGTCACTTACACGAACTGAGCACAAGATAACATCATTACTTTCAAGTCAACACTTCACAATTATCTTATTATCAATTACTGAACTCACTAATAGTTATTGCTTATATATATTTTCAGTTCTGTAAGTACACAAAATTGTGAACGTTGTAGAGTCAAAAGAGGTTATTTAATGAACATTCGACAAACACCAATTTGCATGGCCGCACCAATATTTCAGCCGTAACGCAATTCCTTGAGAGAGACAGTTTGAGGTTGTAATGTTGTTGCGCGCTGCGTCTGAAATGTCAAACGTTGCGGTGCGGCTGAAGCGCGCGGGGTCGCGAGGTCGCGAGGCAGTCGCTCGCCGGCCGGCCAGCTGCGGACTGCGAGGCCCACCGACGCCGCCCGCTCCATGTCGCGGCGCACGCGCCCCGCCGTGATCGATACACCCCGCCCACACCACCGCCCGCCCGCCGCCGCCCGCCCCCGTCGCCCGCCCGCCACTGCGCCCCACGCACGCATCCGTCGCGACGCGCCGCACTTAAGACGCGCTCGCTTAAGAAATCCTTCGCAATTCCTCTACTTTTCTAGTGGACTGAACAAACGCAAATGTTGTTGTCGATAATAATGAATGCTAGTCGACTTCTCGTATTTTCTATTAATAAAAACATTGTAATGTTTATGTAATATAAGAATACATATTTCTTATAGAAAAATATAGCCTTCGAGGAAAATTATTTCCACTTTAGCAGCACGAAGGAGTACAAAGTATATATTAAATATACACTATAGAATGTGAAAAATAGAATCTGTAGGAAACAGTTCAAATAATTTTATTTTTACACCAATTAAAATATATTAGACAAGACATTTAATAATTAGTAATCACTTAATTGTTAATTAATTTGTTTCACAAGCTTCATGACACCCTCTTAGCACAAATGTAAGAAGTAATGCTTACAGATAGGCAGCTTAGGCTGAAATTTCGTAAAGAAACATTTATTATTTCTTCACCAATCAAATACCGTGTTTCTAAAACAGTATAATTATAAGAATTAAGGAATGTTTTTAGCCCCCGCTTATGTTATATGCGATAAAATGTAGACGCTTCGTTTCCATTTTCTGATGGCGGAACAGAGCGCTGAGCTCTATTTTATAACTAGAACGAGATGATGAAAATGAAA
The DNA here is from genome assembly GCA_018249835.1 of Heliconius besckei. Classification (NCBI taxonomy): domain Eukaryota; kingdom Metazoa; phylum Arthropoda; class Insecta; order Lepidoptera; family Nymphalidae; genus Heliconius; species Heliconius besckei. Next base: position 14,383 of record DWNA01000480.1, on the reverse strand, counting down.
GCCTCGGGGAAATGACGCACATGAGAATCGAACGGACAACCGTCACGTTTACATCAGATACTGTGCTGCTGCGCCACGAAGGCCATGGACTATAAATGAACTATAAAAATAATTTTAAAAAATTGATTCATATACATATATAAATATAGCAAATCAAATAATATACGTACCTAAATAAAAAAATGCAATAAACGAAACTATTTTTCCACATGATGTACATTTCGTGTAACCGATATCACATTGTATCAATCCGCGAAAAGAGAAATACAAAATTCCTAAAGCTTGAATTCCACGATTGTATCTCAACGCTCTTGACATAATAGAAGTGCGATGCTGTTGGAAAAAGAATCTAAAAATAATATTCACTCTTATATCCGACCTACTCCAATACTTCAGAAAACCATTCACACAAACTACATTTTACTTCAATGTCTCGAGTGTAATATAGAACTATTCCTAATTTCTGCAATTTATATCTTTTTTGAATGTTACTGTAATTTAATTATTCTATACAATTTAAAATGCTGTCAATTATATTATCTTCGTTAGTTCATCATTAGTTCAATATATTAATTTGTATTTTTTTCGTATAGGTATTATATGCATTGATAAGCGCTAAATCAACTAAAGCATATATTACACTCTGAAAATAAAATATGTAACACGCTCAAATTAAACCGTGAAAATGGCTGACTAAATACGTATTGAAGACTTCAACTCAACACCAGAGCGAAGAAATGGAAATATAAATTTAAATAAATGTTTCATATCCTCGTGTGGGGGGTCGAACCTGCAACCAGTAAATTTTACGGTCACACTTTGTGCCCCTGCGCTACGACTGGCCTCAAGACCAGCTTCAGGTTGTATCCCGCATACAGCAGGGTAGGCAGAGGGGTGACTTTCCGCTTCCTTCCTTCCCGACTTACCGCTGATATTTTCGAGACATTGCGTGTTGAGTGGCGGAACTCAACGTTGGGCTTTTGCTTTGTTGGCAATGAAAATACAAGTAAATAATAATTCATTCCCTCGAGTAGGGATCGAACCCACAACCGACGTTACAATCACACCCTCGTGCCCCCGCGCCACGGCGGCCTTTTAATAAATTGGTTAATGTAAACAATTTTCTTTATAACACAACAATAACAAAATATTCATCACAGCTTTAAATCACAGCTCGCCGAACCCTCCCACAACGCGCCAAAATATTGTACTAAACCAACAAAAATTTCCATTCATCTGCCAAAAAAGAACATAAAGCGTGGAAAAGGGCTTCATAGCTTCGGTGACGCAACCTTCATTGGATAATCCCCGCCTATCTTTAATATGTGATAGCGCATAATATGTGATACGGTGTTTATATTGACCAATAAATAGTATTAATAAGAATTGATACTGTTTTTTTTTTATTTTTCAAAGATTCTCAATATCAATTAATTTAAACAAGTCTTGGTAAGTAAATTGTATTATACTAAACTAAATATTATATATTAAACTATTAGTAAACTAATTAGTGACCAGTCGTTGCGCAGGGGATCAGAGTGTGACTGTAAAATCGACTGATTCTGGGTTCGATCCCCACTCGACTAGATAAAATATTGATCATAGTTTATATTTCTATTTCTTCGCTCTGGTGTCGAGGCAAAGCGCGGCGTTGAGTACCACTCAACAAGCAATGCCCCCAAATTTCGGCGGAAAGTGGGAGTGCCTTAACACTAGGTTAGTCACCTACTCTACTGAGTGCGGGATACAGCGTGAAGTTTTTACAATTTAAACTAATTAATGTAGATAATTTGTATGTATTTAATTTTAATTACAACAACAAGGTTATAATTTGATATCATTTCACTTTAAACACAAAATTGGGTACTATAATAATATAACTATTAGTTAAACATAAATTTTAGTTTGAAATAAAATTAGATGAATGTGCTTTCACATAAATGGATATTTCATTGAAACGGTGCGGATCCTGGCAACATCTGTTTTACCTGCAGAAAGGATTTTATTCACGTATCTACATAGCAATTTTTTCTAATAAAACTGTCGGGATCGAATATTTACATAACATTATACTTTATTTAAAAGTAACGTTATTTGCTCCGATGGCTTGGAATATTTCAACGAAAGGACGGTAAATCTGTAGAAAAAAATATGATAGAAGATTGAGAAGAAACTAAAGTAGGAAAACATCGAATTTAGTTTTTAAAACCATAAGTTTCACGTTCATGTACCTACTTCAGAGAGATGAGGTAGGACGCTTGAGTATTTTTGACAATCACATGGAATATTCAAATCCCTACTAGGTACTACGCGCTTGGCCTCGACACCAGAGCAAAGAAATGGAAATATAAATGTAAATAAATATTTCATTTTCTCGAGTGGGGCTCGAACCCATGACCGTCGCGTTACAGTCACACCCTAGTCCCGCTGCGCCACGATGGCCTTAGAAATTGAAAAAATAGAATATTATTTCAATTTTTTTATTTCTTTAAAAACATTTTTAATAAAAAAGTAAAGTTATTTCTATGTTAAAACGAGAATAAAAGATAAATTGTAGAAAAAGTCAAAAGCAAGATTATTTAATGCCATATCATTCCATTATTGGGTATTCTTTTATAGTATACAATATATTCGAGATATTTTGATCTCTGCTAAGGAATTCAATGAGAAAAATATCAAAGTACATATTTTGAACGAATTTGTGGAAGCGAATACACACGTTTTACGTTAAAAAATAGTACTTTAGATATACTTACTACATTATTTACCTGTTTACTATTTTCTATTTTATTATTAAAATAATAAATGGAGGTATATTTATATTTAAGGTTAAGGGAAGTTTGCCAAAACGCAATAGTGAAAACTGCATATAATTAAGTTAAGCCGTTTCTAAGATTTACTTAAAGAAACGCACAGACAAACATTTTAAAAATAATTGTTTTCTGTTCTATTACATTAATAAATGCCCAAAAATAATCCAACTTCTCATGTATCCTCCATGTACAGACAGCGATTAGTTACAGTTTTAAACGTTAATATTTTACATTATAAACGTCAATATTTAAATTCACATGCGACCGCAAAGAATTTACGGTTAACATATTCATCATAATAAATATGTAAAACAATAGTTTACTTTGGAGCAATTTCGCTTGTTTTTATCAACATAAACTATTTGTAACATGTAACGTCCATTACTAATATTGCCTCAGCGTTTCAAATTATGCGCATAAAAATAATAGGACCGCATAATATTAGAGCCAGTGAAAACTTTACCGTCATCTGGGGAGAACTACCTCACTCAAAAGTTTATTCATTATATTATCATATCTATACTATTTCATTAGAAATGATAAATCACTTTTGTCTCTATAATATTATTTTATGTCAACATCAGTAGTTTGTACCACTAGACTAATTGTACACTTGCTACCCACGTAACTGTGACTACCAAACTACTAGACTAGCGCCAAACTTGGCGCTGGGGTACAAACGTCTGAGTGTGAACGCGGCAGTTATGGATTCGATTTCCGCTCGAGGAAATAATATATTTACTATATTAATTTCTTCGCTCTAGTGTCGAGAAAAAACATGGCGTTCAGTTCTGCCACTCAACATGCAATGCCTCCAAAATTGGGCGGAAAATGTTGAACGGAAGTGCCTTAATTGGAACGGAGAAAAGAAGATAAAATTGAAGTGCTAAAAGGTTCTTTATAAAACCAATTTTATGTAGAAACAGTTTGTAAAAACTAATTTGAAATGTAATACATTTAATGGGTTATATCAGTTATATAAACATAAGCATTTGTCACTGTAATGTAAGTGGCGTTGCTGGACTGACTTGGAAGTTGGATATCACAGGTGAGTGCTTGAGCCGTATTTGCCGCGTCCTCGAGCGGCTCTGTTTGCGCGGCAAACACTCGCTCCCTCCGTCTCCCTCAACCCTCGCCACCTGAACCGCCCACGATTACCTGCCCATCACCTGTTAGCACAGATTTATAATATTTGATAGTACTACTTTAGAGAGGATTCTGTTCACGCCTTTATTTATAGCTTTTTTATATTTTATTTACAATTGTGAAATGTTAAAGTGGACCGAGTTGTACACATTAGATTATCAAGAAGGAATTTTTAAATATTTCTTAGTATTTATATTTTCTAAGATGCTACGCCGTTGAGAAACAATGCAATATGAAATATAACAATTCCAAACAATAAGCCGCAAAGAAGTGTTTACGTTCTGTTCGTTCTCGTGATGTTTGTAAGCAATATGTAGAAGAATGCAAACGAGCTCACAGGGGACGTGCCTAGCCGATTTACTCATATCTCTCGAAGCCTAGCAACAACCGTGTTACCAATGCTTGCCATACATCAGTTATATATTCGTAATACACTCAGCATTATAATAAATTTGAGGATGTTAGGTCGTCGTGGCGATGGGGCACAAGGGTGTGACTGTTCTATCACGACGATCGTGAGTTCGTTCCCCTACTCGAGAGAATGAATTATTATTTCTTAATATTTTCATGTCTTCATTCTGCCAACAAGGCAAAAGCTCGGAGTTGAGTTCCATCACTCTACACGCAAGGGCTCCCTCTGCCTATCCTGCTGTGTGTGGAATGCAGTATGAAGCATGATTTAGCTTTTAAATTTATTTTAATAGACTCAAGCTTTCTAGCCTAAAAAACTATATTTATGTATCTGTTTTACTCTTTTAGACTCATAATTTATTTTATTTAATATACCTAGGGATAGCTTGGAATAACTATTTAACAAGCAGTGGTTTAATTTTAGTTAGTTAAGATCCACTGTCCGTCCGTCGTTTCGTTTCGCGCGTCCGTCGCGTCAAATTCCCAGCCTAACACAATAAGCTACGCAAATTGTGTTTATTTTAATACATCTGACAATGAGTTTATTTTCCTTTCTGGGTCTCAATTCATTTGCCTAAAAGACAATGAAAGGAATAATTTATCCATGAATATTAATGAACTGGGATTCGTATTCATCTCTCTGCTCACGCTTTTATTGCGTATTAATATAATGGCTTCAGAATACCAGGCTATCGATAAATCTTAGTAATTTACTACCCTCATCTGTCATAAATTACCTAGAGTTAAAATTATTCTCATTTTATTAAGTGTTATTAACATTCTAATAACAATAGCTCATTCATTATCTATTGAGGCAACGTTGGTAGATTTTAATTAAATTCCATAATCCTGTCACAGCAATTTCAGTAAAGATATGTCAATTTCGACCAGCCTCATCTCTCAAGACTACAATACATTAAGAAACCATTGTTCCATTTATGTATAATATACAGCATTGCCAAATTTGTTCTAGGTGAAAAGCGGGATTTGTGAAGAGTTTTAAATAAAAAAGTGGGACTCCATACTTTTGGCGAAAGAGGTTCTATGTAGTATGTTTTATCCTCACTGAGGTGAATTGGTACCTATTATACTCGTATTTAAAAAAATCCTCTGCCTACTATACCTACTGCATGTGGGAATGCGGGATTAAAATTAAAATATTTGCACACTTTTTAGTGTACTGAGTAATGCATCTATAACAAATGTTTACAAAACTGAGCAGAAATTATAATTTCGTTTACATAATTGTGTAGTGAGTGCAATCTCGTAAATTCAAATAACTCAACTGCGCTTGCTGCGTCACGTACGAATTAACAACACCAACCTTAATATTTGTACAACGTTAGGGACCAGGACTGCTTGGTATAATACTAACGTGTGTATAATTAATTTACAACAAGTTTCTATTTCATTAGGATTTATTTTGTATAACGTAATATTCAAATTCGTAGCAATGTGTCATACAGTATACATTTTTTGAGAGGAACAGGATTCGGTAAGGCCTGCGTTGAGTTCCGCTTGCGCAAAATATCTCTAAAATTAATAAAAAATGGATCGATTCACTATTCTCTGTCTTTTTAACAAAATAAAGTATTATAAGTACTAATTTTGTAGCATCATATGATATATGTTTTTATGAAATATCCAATTAGATCCACTTTCAATATGGAGTCGTATGCTTGCACATTCAAGTGAATACTTAATACCAATATGAATACGTGATAAAAATATTAAAACAGAAAGTGCAATGCAAGTATTTGAGTCGGCACCACGTTTGATGGAATAATAAAATAAGTTTATAGCCGCCCGCTCTCCTAATAAATCTTCACTATCGACTTGTAGATGCCTACTGAGATAGGACTATAATTACCTACTTATACAATATTTACATCGCTTGACCACAATATTTTAGCAAACATTTTGTCACGTCAACGTTGGTTCGATTGAAAATTGATTTTTTCTATGGTTTATTTTGCAAGATTTTAATCATTTCCATTTTTTATTGCGTAGTATATACAGAGTGTTTTTGTCATCACCACTTTAAATGAAAGCACAGTTTAAACTACTCTATAAAAGACTAATTCAATTAAAACAAATAAAAAATGATTTTAGTTACGAAACGTAAAAAATTGCCAGTAGGAAAGGCATTTGCCTTTCCAAGGCTACCCAAATTCTTCACGACGCACCAGACACTCCAATAGTTTAGCTGGCAGTTATATATCAATAGGACCTAAACTTCGCACCAAGTTATTTATCTTCTTTTAAAACATTTTTTAGCTACAAAAAAATCAGCTTCTAAGTTTGACCTTTGTCCGTTGCTCTTTACCTTATTTATTTTTCTCTATAACAGTTCAAAAATTATGACAAAAATTACAAATTTTTGTCATAATTATTGAACAAATTTCAATCATTTCGACAGAATTGATCCAATCCCAAGAGACAATTTAAATGTAGCACTAATGTTTACAAATATTATTAGATAAACAACATTTAATTACCTTAACAAATATAAGCCGACAATAATTATTAACAAACAATGGTTATGATTGTGCATCCATCTGGTCATATAATATTTCATGTAATATTACTAAAAGTGGGCACTACAAAACTGCATAAAATAATAATTTTAAATTCGTCAAGAAAACAATATAGCATTTAATTGTTTCAGAATAATCAATTCGTATTAAGCTGCAAATCCTACTTGTAGTTGCATTAGTTGGCAATATTTTAATCTTAGCAATAATTTTTAGGATTCCGTACCTCAAAAGGAAATAGCGTATCCCTTATAAAATAACTTAGTTGCCGTCTGTCTAACCGTCTGTCAAGACCATTTATCTCGAGATGGCGTGGAGGTATCATGCTGAAATATTCAACTATAATTCAGGTTTCAGGTAAAATATATGGTACTAAAGAGCACAGAAAGTTTCTAAGTCAATACTGCATTTTGCTGCATTTTGTATGATATTCGCCTCTAATATAATCTAAACCTAGTCATTTCCTTGGACCTACAGTTATGAAATTTGACACGAAGTGATGAAGAAGTATATTACAAACTTATATTTATAGTTTTACATATAAGCACTAAAAATGTTAGTCTAAAATGTAAGCACGTTTGAAGATTTGAAATATTTAAATCATATAACGTTACCTATAGACTGCCTGCAAAAAATGCCATTTTTACGGACTCTAACGACGACGTAACTAATTCTTTCCGTTTCTTTCTTTTGTTCGTAACAAGGCAAACACCTCTGGCTAAAAGATCAAAGAAAGCAAAGTACTCGGTGTCACTTGTCCCTCGTTCCCTAAACGGTCACGCTTCAGTGCTTGTCAATTTGCAACCAGTATTTACAATTTCATTAAGCATTAGCTTTTCTTGCTAAATTATTTGCATTGCAGTGTTTTTCACAATTCACGGTTGAATTCTATGTTACTTTGAAAATTTTATTATCAATTATAAAGTTTTACTTGTTGTATTCCTATTTAATATTTGTGGTTAATTTGCATTTCATTTATGAAACTATTATTAGAATATATTGTATAATAAAAATATCCAAAGATACGATCGTAAAGAAAATAAAGTAAAGATTCTATACTGATTACCACGTAATAAGTATTACAAGAAATTTTATTAAATACAACGCTGTATTTTATTCCATGTAAGAAAGCTGGAAACGTAGTATTCATAATTCACTTGAAGCAAATTGGCAACCTGTGTTGAAATTGTGCCAGAGCACTAAGCAGCACAATATTATTAGCATCACGCCATAAAAATATTATTTCTCTCTGCTATTTATTTTTCTCTTGCACTGCAAAGTATAGAAACTAATTTCATATGCCGAGAGCCTTCTACTCAAATGTTCCTGCTTTCACGTTTCACTCGGAATAAAAAATTAAAAATACTCTACCAAAACACAATGCTCGTGTTACCATAAATAAACCACATGTTTTATGCACAAGGCACTTAATATTATAATTAATTGTTAATAACTTAGATATTTATGTGCGAAGATTTATTTAAGAAAATCTTATTTATAAATTGTATTTAAACAATATGTAGAAATTGTATTGTGTATTGGTTAAGAAATAAGTCCCACCGAGATCGGAAAAACAAATATATTATGAGTTTATTTATACCTTTCTAAGTACATGGTAACTTACGTACAATTATAGTGGATGCCACTGTTGCCGTACTAGGAGACCAAAACCAAAATACGGCAAAATCTGATACATATTTAATGCTTATAAGTTTTAAGAAAAAAATTGCTTTAAATATACTTAGCATAATGAAGTGATACCTACTCTATTAATATAACTTCTTCCCTTATTCCGCTATAAATATATATATATATATATATATATATTTTAATTTGAAATAGTTGAGAGTTTGAAATAATAGAGTTATGCTCAATAACTATTAAATCTCGTTAAAATATAATATTGATTTTCAGAATTCCAAATTAAGTCTTTCTATAAATAGACTTGCTTTGAAATAATGAATACTGCGATATCAATTCCAAGAGCTTCAATTATATGTCTCTGTTGACAAAATAAAGTAGATTTCGATATTTCGGTGTAATAAAAAAGTTCCTTAACTACTTATCGTCAGATAGTTTCGCTTTCCGTGTCATTAGTTTTCATTATAAAGATACATTCTTCATAATCTACTAGTTTTACCGTAAAAAACGTAAATAGAATCTTAATGTCAAATTAATTTTAAATTATAATATTATTAAGACTTCTGTATATAATACAGTTAATGATTCATGTATACAATACCGTATGTTAATGACTTCAAGTGCACAGCTAAAATACTTCTTTTTTTTTCATTTTTTAGTCAGCCAAATTCTTAATTGAATCGAGTAGAATAATTTTCATCACATTGAAGGTTTTTGTTATCCGTGGAAAATCTGCATTCATTAGACTACTTCTTTATCTTCTTAATATGAAATGAATTTATTTCTTCTAATGAAACTTGATAAAGTAAAACAGAAAGCCAAAAAATATTATTATTAAATTCAAAGAATCTAAGGAAAAACAAATAATATTTCTGATGGCAAAAAAAATATATGACAGATAAAACATTACACACGGAATCAATATGTCCGGAAAGTGGGCTATTTGTCCCTCTGATAGAATGAAGGAAATAACAAAATGGTATCTCATAGCCAACTAACACTGTATTTTATATGATAATAGCTTCTGATAAGACATTTGTACATAAATCTTGCAATTTTTTTTATTTAAATCGTATCTTTAATTATTTATATTTTATTATACCTTTCTACGCTACTGATAGACATGTCTATTAATTAGTAGAGTAGTAAGATATTTTAGGGTTCTGTACTTATAAAAAAATGTAAGCCTTAAAGGATCATTGTCTTAAAGGATTCTTAACCGTCTGGAAATACGCCTTTCCACCTCCATTTAGTATATATATATCATATGATTTTGTCAGTTTTATACTTATATAACCTGTTTGCAGGGTATAAAAAAACCTATAATACATTTAATAACGAAAACTTCATTAAGCAATACTAACACCACTTTAAAGCAATTTGGTCTTATACTACATATAGATTATAATATAACTATAAGTAAACAAGAAATATCTACAAAGGGTAAACATCCGCAAAATATATTCCACTCGTTAATTCTAAGCGAATGTATTTGAATAGAAGTGGTATGTAACTTAAGCTTGCTTTTATCGATATTGAGTGGGTTGTTTACGCTTAAATTGTACATGAACTACCTATTGTTACAAACGCCAGTGAATTTTCATTAGTTTAGGTGTTTTTGTAGTTAGTAAGCTATAACTATGATTAACATGTTTAAATGTCTTCTTTTAATATTTCTATTAACAACAATACAAGACAATGACAATACACTTAAAACGGAAAGTTTTAACACTGGGCTTCCTCTGTCTACCCTACTATATGACAGTTACTTATGAAATCAGTCCCTGTATTGTAAATATTATAAATAACTTGTATGATTTCACATATTAATAGCACCAATCCCTTATGCACATGCATGCAACGTTAACTGTCCTTTTTTTCGAGTATTTAGTTTAATATATCGTAATTTTATTCGGTTTTTATGCTTGTTTTTTATTTATAGTGACGGAAAAAGATTTATTTATAACTGTAGTACAAAATATATATAATAAATGAGTAGTGTAAGATTAATTAGATATATTCACAATTAGAGTCTCAGTATTACTCGCAGCACGTAATGCATAGCTCACTAGCCATATCAACACGGTTCATAAACTTCATACGAAAGTTAATAAATGAAACAAAAACCTATTTATTGTTAGGAAAAAACAATACTTTAACTTAATGAAAACTTAACTTTATATGACTCTACTGAATTAAAGCAGTAAAGTTCGTGATAACTTGGTATGTCTCATAGCCAGCGCACGTGAGAAAAATGAAAATTGTCTTTGTGAGAGTCAACCTGTATCATTACAACCCACATAATATTTGTACCCTCATTTGTCGCTTATTAAACACGTGCAAGCAGTCTAATGAAAAATTTTATTGATACGCGATACCCAAGGCCATACGATAATCAAAGATTTTAGTACCTATTAAGTTAATTTCAGGACTATTAAGATTTAAACTTGGGGTGGGTCCTGTTGTCTAAGTCAAGCTTTGATCTACAAACACAATACATATTATATACTAATGCAGAGATTAAAGCCGAAACATACAATAACAAATTTCACACAAGTTCAAATAGAACTTTCAGAACAGAACTCTCTCTACGGACCGCGTAGCTCTTTTTCATACGAGCTACGTTCATACATACTTAAATGACCTACTTTCGTTTTTTATTTTAGGGCAGCAGCGTGGCAGGCAGTGTGACGTGTCGAGTAACTGAACTCAACGCCGCGGTTTGCCTTTTTACCAGAGCGAGTGGGAATCTACCTCGAATTTTGTCACGTGTACAGTCGCACACTTGTGCCCCTGAACCACGACTGGCCCCAGTCACAAATTATCGGATTAGTTAGTAATTACCAACTTACTTTTTCAAAATATTGTATACTCATACGATTTAAAAAACCTCAAAAGTGCAACTAAACTGTTTGATAGTTGCATTGCTTATTTATTATTCATGTAGAAAGTCTCGATAGTTACCGAATATTTTCTTATAACATCCTATTCCAGAAAACTTTCATCATCTCATTGGTTATTCATGAACATCTATCTATATTTCATCTCATATCGACTTCGAAAAGCGGTTAGTTCACTTTGACCTATTATTTTAGTGTGCAACTGGTTGGAATTATGAAAATAATAGAATATATTTGGTTTTAAAAATGTATTTTGATGAGGGCAATATGGCAATCGATAAAAGTGCGACTCGTTCAGTTGCTTGCATTTCATGCAGATTTTCGTTGGTAATTAATATGTAATTAGCACATGTAGTGGTAACTCCATCGTTTTGCCGCCAGCGATTGATTTACCGGATTTTAGGTGCAGCTTTGGTTAAGTAAGAGTATTTAATTTTAAGTTTAAAAGTTTATAATGTATTTCTTTTCTGAGGGTAAATCTTCAAAAGATATTCAATCCTTGTGGAGGCCCACGTTACATGGGTGTGTAGCCATCTCATTGATTGATAACAACCTTAGAAACCAGGACGATTTGAAAGCGCACGTCCACGGCACCCTTGTTTCGGTAGAGAAAGATCAGCTTTGTACGCTCTTGCCCAGCAACCTCCTTCCGTGACATGACCCTCTCATCGAAGGTGAGTACGGCTGTCCACACTGACTGCTTGTCCAATACATGACTTTTAACAATAGGAAAGGAAAGATTGCGTCCGATTTCCTGAACTGAGGCCCCCGTTTCAAGGGCGTTTTGGGCAGTATCAGTATCCTTGTCGCAGTGGAGGCAAATGACGTTGTCTAACGTCAGATCCTAAACAAATTATTACCGAAGCAATCGTCTCCGGTAATTATCTGTCTAACCAAACCTTAACTAACTTGCACTTAATTTCACTTAACCGGTAGCTTTTGTGTTACATATCGAGTCGGCGCAGGGGCACAAGCTGTGACTGTAATTACGGCAACTTATGGGTTCGATTCCCACTCGGGGAAATAAAATGGGGAATGGAGTATCTTAACACCAGGTTCCCTCTGTCTACCTTGCTGTGTGCGGGATACTGTAGCAACTAAGAAAACGTATGCATGTATTGTATATAAACCGTCCCTTGGAATCAATGAAACTTGTTGCGTAGTTTAAAAGTTACACACGTATAAAAGCATTTGCGAAAGAGGCATAGGTACCGTCATTTTCAATATTTAAATTCAAAACGTTTCCAGTTTAGTAACAAAGCGTACTTTATTCTACATACAATGCCTTTGAATGTGTGAAAAACTAGAATAGAGTGTTGTAGCACTACGTTCTGTTCTGCCTTTCCCACATGATTAAAAAATGTAAGGTTTTTTCTACGTTTTACAAGAAGTTCAATCCATGAGGATACAAAAATAGAATATTTATAGAGTTATTATATTCAGACATATATTTATATTGTTTATATAAATATCAACCACTATGAAGAAGTACCTACCTAAAAATTGTAAAATATTTCTAACAACACTGTACATCATTACTTCTCAAGCTCTTAATTTGTACTTGCAATTTATGTCACGTTCTGAGATAAAGTGAAATGTTGGTAAGGAAGGAAAATTTTCAGAACTATAGTTTTTTTTTAATATTTTGTTTTATTTTCTTTAACTTTACAATTAGACAATTTTATAGACAACTACACAATTATTTTTGAACAAAATTACTATTAAAAACTTTAATTTCTGTCACACGACTATAATTTAACAGTTACTAACTAACTACTTTTAGAGAAATTGTTTACGTTTTGGTAGTGAGTTATTAATATTTACAATATTTCTACAATATTCCTGCCTAAGGCAGGTTTTCATAGAAAATAAAAAAAAAATTGTCGTGTATACAAAAGACTAAAATATTCCACTATATTTAATATGGCAAGTGCAAGAGCCTATAAAATTTTATGATGACTATAAAGGAAGACGCCAAAGCCCAAAAACTTGAACTACTTTCGTTATTTATAATTTTTTTAACTCCTGCATGGATTCTGCTAAATAATAAATATGTCCTCATTGTCTTGTTTACATAAACTGGGATTTTTTTACGTTTTTAATATATTTATGTAATATAGCAGAACTAATGGCAAGGAACTGGGTAGTATCTGTATATAACAATAGGTTACTATATTAATTGTAGTCCTGGCTCATAGCGAAAAAAAAATTATACTTATAATATAAAATAAATATGCCTATCCGTAAAGCATTATATGCAGTTGAATATTAAAAAATCATAAACAAAAAATGGTAAAAGTTTAGTAATTGATATTTTTAATGGCATTAGCGACGTAGAATCAAGTGTTGGTTTTAGAGTCGTAGCCAAATGTGTAACAATAAAGCTACGCCGTAGTATGGCCCTGTGCCAAAGTCAGTTTCACCAGAATTAACCGAAGTTCAATTCTATACGTCTATACTGCAAACGTCCCCTTGTCAACTCCAAGTAATCTCTACGAATTAGAATTTCTCTTGAATTTCTATTTTTAATTATGCTATGACATATCAATGAAAGTTAAATTAATAATTTGATGATAAAATAATTAATATTTTACCAAATAAAATTACCAGGATCTATTTAATATGCATTTAAACATTAATATACTTAGGTACGTACGTACCTGTGTATTCGGCGTTAATTTTTCAATCACAATGTAACTAAGCCTAACATCAATTCCTCGAAGTTTTCTGAAAGAAACAAAAAAATTCCAAATACACGTCTGGTATTGTAAGTCATACTGATCCAGTGAAATATGAAAAATCAGAACTGGCGGCGAGCCAGCTTACTTGCTACGCGCTACGACAAAGGTTTTCATATCGGAATATTATTCGAAATGGGCCGCTTATTAGCTGAAAACATAAGGTGTAAAAATTATACTCATTTACTACGTCTTAAAAT
>DWNA01000479.1:0-23006 GCA_018249835.1 Heliconius besckei | reverse complement strand
TTATAAATGCCACGGTATGTTTACAATCACCTCTGCTGGCGGCACAATCTTCGCAGATTACGTATAAACTTATTGCTTCTTTTCATTGCATTCTAAGCTGCAATAATATAGTTTAATACGTGCACGGTGTTCTGCTGTAATCTACATTTGACAATACTTACATAACCTACTCTTTTAACTTATACGTACGCAATAGCACGCAATAGTACGCATCATGACCATAACTCTCTCTTGCCGATCTTCAATAATCACAATAAAAATATAATTCAGATATACATATATAAAAATATTAAAAATCTACATTAAAAAAAAATTGTGCATGCTCAACTTACTGCATGAATTTAGTTATATTATTATTATATTATTTTCACTTATAAACCAACCTTACTACTTTGAACTTGAATAAAAAGTTTGGTACTTCTAACGAAAATAGCGTTACCTACAATATGAAACTAGTGAGGTTGGGTTACATTACAGTTTTAAATAAATAATTTTTATTTACCCCTATACCCCAAATTGACATAATATTACTAGTTAGACAACAAAACTTACGTTCGCATTTTTACTCCTCGCATTTCTGCGGCGACGAAATCACTATTTTCCGATAAATAATCGGCAACCATAAATCCATCTATTACAGGTAGGTTATCCGATTGACCTTTTTCGAATCCTTCATCCATTTTAATTAATTGTATTAACACTAAAGACAAGCGAGTAACAAACAAACAAAGTACTGCGCGAGATCTTCTGTCACCGTTGGCGACTAGTGAGTTCTGCCAGACCTGTGACGTCACCGCCGGCCGCGGGACTGTTATTTGGAATTTGAAATTTTTGCAAACTTCAAATGCCTGTAAAATCACAACTACTTGGATAACCAAACCATTAAAAATAATTTAATGAAACAAAAACTAGTGTATTTGTATACGTAAAAACTTTACTGTAACGAACTTTGAAGCATTATTTCATACCTATTACCATTCCTCATTATGCGTGGCACAACGACACAACGTCTAATTGTAATCACGTTAGTTGTGTATTGAATCCCATTCGAGGAATTGAATTATTTTCATTTGCCTTGCTCTGATAGGCACACTGGGATGCTGAGCTTTGGCACTCGAAAATTGGAGAGAAAGTCAGAGTATGTGAAAATTAGTGTGTGATACAAGGATTTTATCTGATAAACGTGAAGCGTCGTTAGCAATTAATTTCTTGATTTCCCATACAGAAACAACGCCAATACCCCCCGTGGAGGCGTCAGACGATCGACTCGGTTCCCCTATTCTATCCCCAGAAGAAGAGCCTAGAGATCTACTATTAGATCGCGTTTACTCCGACTCGGAAGAAGAAAGGGAATACCAGGTTATTATTTACTAACTAGCTTTCTCTTGCGGCTTGGTTCCTGGCTTCAATAAACTTGGAATAAGTAAGACTTGTGTATACACATGATGTATTATATATATCTTTTGATTGAGGAAATTTTAATCGTAGGAACAGTGGGTTGTATCGATACGATTAACTTTGGAGCCTTATCAATTTCTAATTAGAACCACTACTTACTGAGATCCGAGTATATGAGGATAGTCGCTGCACAGGAGCACAAGCGTGCCACTATAAACGCGACGGTTTTAAGTTCGATTCCCACTCGAGGCGATGTAATGCTAAATATTTTCATTTTCCGCTCTCGTAACAAGGCAAAGCGCGGTGTTAAGTTCCGTAACTCGACACTCAGAATTAACAGAAATGGAAGAGAAATGTCGACGGTAGAAGGATAACTTATAAAACTTATAAAATTTGTGTAGATATAATGAAAATTGTCGTCGTTATTGCATAATATATATTCTTAATTTTTAAAATATGTTTTTAGGAGAGAAGGAGAAGAAATACAGAATATATGGAGCAAATTGAAAGAGAATTCCTAGAAGAGCAAAAACTTAAAATGGAAGTAGATACTGGGCAGCCTTCAGACAAACCTCCCAATGAAAGGTATTTTAGTTATTTAATAAAATATAGTACAGTGTATTAAACTCCAATGAAAGATTGACAGTATTGTTATTACTGTAACAGAACTCAATATTAATTAATATCTTTTCGGTTGTAGAAATTGTAATCATTATTTAAAAACCGTGCCTTAGATCTGTTTCTAATACTTATATGGAGAGATATATTCGGGATTCGTGCCAGATATTAGTCGTTTCGATTATATCGAAGTGTCGGATTAGTGTATTAATTATTAGTGTATAGAAAAAAATGCATTAAAATAGTATAAATATGTTCGTCATACTGATATTTTAGTGTATCCGAGCCTAAACATGAAGAACCAAGAAGTAGTCCAGTCAAGAATCATCTCAAATCACCAGAAAAGAGTAAAACTGAGGCTGACATTGAAGATGGCGAAATTACTTCAGAAGAAGAGCCTTTGGAAACCAGACGGAAAAAAGAGAGGAGACAAAAGAAGAAACAGGAAAAGAGGCAAAGGGTTGTGTCAGTCAGTGACCACAGTTACACAGAGTCAGCAGTCAGCGTTAATGGAGTTAAAGAGGTTTGTTGTGTTTTATAAATTATTCGAGTTTTAGAGTTCAATAGTCGAATGGTAAATCAGCAACCTTTAAAGATAAATGTCTGTCTGTCTTTCTCTCTGTCTTTCCTTCTATCTGGCGGTATGTTTGTCTAACCGTACGTAATAGAGAGATCCGTATGTGATAGATATTTTTGTATTATTGTTTATCATATCTACAAATAATATTAAAATGTATGAATTTTTTATCTATTTATAATGAAATAATCTGAAATGAAAAAATATGTTCTATTCATTTTTTATGAAACAATCTTCAATTTACTACTAAAATTATTTTGTTAGTGGAAAGTACTATATACAATGAAAACAGTATTGTAATCTATTTAGTGTAACAAATATTTGATATGGTATAATGAGACAGTGTCTAACTGTAAATACAATAATAATCTCTAGGGCTAATGTTTATATTTAAAATACTTTTATTTACCCTTTCTGAAAAGACAAACATACAGTAAAAACAGCATAGCTGTATTTTCTGCATTGTAGCTTCATGATGTATGCTGCATATAGTGAGTGGCAGGGGGAAGCAACCAAAAAAAGAAGGAAGAGAGTAGGGAGATGGAAATAATTCGTCCAAATGTCGTCGTCGCGTTTTCAGTCAGCCATCATTAGCATCTTTTTAAATCGTCATCTTCTTAAATAATCTTTTTATAAGTATATATTTTTTTACCAGAACGTCAGTAGCGCGCTATCAGAGACGTCGTCCCCGCAGTCGCAGGCGTCGCAAGCGTCGCAGGCATCGCAGGTCGCGCTCGACCACTCGTACTGCAGGCCGCCACCCAAAGATGCGCCGAGAGCTAATCATTTGCAACACGATCATGGTATATACAATTTTTTTTTTAACTTTTTAAATTGGTAATATTTTATCGTAGCGAGTGTTAAACTCGCGCTTTTTTCGGAAACATCTAAGCGCTCTGACCATCTGAGCCATTCATGTTTTATTGTTTTATGATTTTTGACGTTTAATATAAAATATTACTACTTAAGACACATTATTTTTAAATTTATAAAGTGAGAGTCTTCTTTATATTGTAATGAAAACAAATACCTTAAAACTATTATATCATTTTTTATTTCTCAAAATATATGCTTTCCAGATATCCCTTACAGAGGTGTGAGGTGATGTGTGAGTTTTGTTTTGTTTAGTTTGACTTAGTCAAAGAAAAGCGGTATCGTATCTAGAATTTTTATCTCCACGAGATGTCATTCCAGCAATGGCATCTGGTGGTGAACTACTTAGACAAAATATATATTACCTAAATTAAGATGTCAGAATCAGGTCTCAGGTTTCCTAGAGGTGCGGCCTTACAGGGTGTAAACAAAATTTTCATGTTTTCTAAAAAAAACTTAATATTATGAATTGAATATATTTTATGATACCGCTTAATATATATTTTTTATCATAGGTTACACGTGGATGGCGGAACCAGAACTTGAGTCGCCGCGGATTGAGCCCGAGGAAGTTAAACCGCAGAAAGAGAACACGAAAAGACCATACAAAAGGAAACATGAAACTAAAAAATTGGCTGAGATACAGAATAAGTATGTTAATTGTTACTTAGTTACATAATAACTTTATTAATATTATAAATGAATAGAGACTAAAAATGAATAGAGACTAAAAAGGTATAGGGAAAAAAAATGTATAAGCCTTAAGTTATTTTATTCTAATCTAGGATTATCTAGATTTAAACTTAATTTTTTTACAAACAAACACTCTGATAAAGTAAATTTGAACAAATTATGGTCCTTCGAGACATCTAAATAGCAATAATACTATGACTTATTAATAAATCTATATTCGCAGATTACACTCACGGCTGAGCGACTCGCCATTAGAATATACAAGTAACGCTATGTTCCCACCACGGGACATAATGGCGGAAATGCAAATTATGTATTCTTTCCTAACCCGCGGTATCGATCGAGAGGACGTAGAGTATTTGAGACGAGCCTATGATGCATTACTAGCTGAGGATGCACAAGGATATTGGTTGAATGACACGCATTGGGTGGATCATCCACCCACCGATCTCACTTATTCACCGCCAAGGAAGAAGTCCAAGCGCCATGGCAATATATATGAGGATTTACAGGTTTGATTTTTAGTTTCACATATATATATATATACACTGCCCTCCAAAAGTTAGTTGAAATGATCAATAATGTAATAAATGGGAAAGAAATATAATAAAACAAAATAAAATCATGGCGTCAATATCTATTTATGAAAATATAATCAATTTAGAGTATTTTAATCAATAAAAGAACCATCATAACTTTTATAACTATAACTTCCAGTAAATAAACAGTTAAATTAGGATATCAAAAGTTAGTTGAAATTGTTGAAAAATTATTCTGAGAATTGTGTCTTTGCCAATGTCTTAACTTTTAATATTTTGTATGACTGCCATTATTCTGTAGAACTGCTTTAAGTCGTCTAGGCATTGATTCTACAAGATTTGGTAGTGTTTTGACCGGAATAGTCAACCATGTTTCTAGAATTTTATTTTTAAACAAATTCCTGTTGCATCTAATGGAAATAGGGATCCTGCGGTCTAATTCATCCCATAAATGTTCAATGGGGTTAAGGTCGGGTGCCATTGAAGGCCATTCCAGTAAATCCACTTTCCACAAATCTTTAAAATATTGTTTAGTTATCCTTGCTGTATGCTTCGGGTCATTGTCTTGTTGGAACTTGAAAATCCGACCTAACCCCATTTTTTCAGCAGATTGTTTTAAATTATCATGGAGAATATGACAATAGGTCTGTGCTGTCATTCAGCCTTCAATTAATTGCAGCCGGCCCACACCATGCCAAGAAAAAGACCCCCAAAGCATTTACTCCCACCGCCATGTTTCACAGTGAGCTGCAAGTATTTGTTGTAACAGTTATCATTGCTTTTGCGCCATACAGTTTGACGGCGTCGATTTCCAAATAGTTCGAACTTCGATTCATCGGTAAAGACTACTCTCTTCCAAAAGTCTATTGGCTTATCCCAATATTTGCGGGCGAACTCCAATCTTCGTTTTTTATGGATCGATGTAAAAAGAGGTTTCTTCCTAGCAACGTGGCCTCGTAAATTAGCATCATGCAGACGTCGCCTGATAGTACTTTCAGAAACCGAAGTTTCTGCTTCCTGTAACTGATCTTTGATCTCTCGTACCACAATCGTCGATCATCAACAGAAGTAGTAGCCCTAGGACGCCCTGACCGTGGTTTGTCTATTTGTCTAACATTCCAAGCTGTTCTTTATTATTTTTCGCACGCCTTCTGGACTAATTTTAATTAATTTTCCCACAGCACTTAAGTTTTTAATTTTTTTGTATTCACATACAATCATTGTTCTTTTCTCTACAGTTAATTTTCGCCTCGGAATTTCAAAAATATTCAAATCACCTCAAAATATCTGGTTATTAAATTTAAATGACCTACACCGCCCTAACAATACTAATAAATGACTTTATAACCGCGAGAATATCAGAAATCGTTTAAATTTTGCTACTTCAACTGACTTTTGACGCATTCAAGTAGTGAGCACATCACCATATATTATTGAAGAAAACAAAATGAATTTCGGGGAATTCCCTTCTTTATGTATTAGAATAGTGTTACCAAACATAAATAATAAAGAGATTATTCAATGAAACTGCGAATTTTGAAAATTGTGTGACATCGTTTGTAAGGTCAATTAATTTCAACTAATTTTTGGAGGGCAGTGTATATATATTAGGATAGGGAGGGGGAACCTACCTTAACCTTAAGTGTATCTGATTACTAGGCTCCCTCGGTTACTAGTTACTTTACTTTCCACCCAATTTTCTAGACATTGGATGGTGATTGTGTATAAATGTATTATTTCAGAATATAGATTAGAATATAGGCGGAATTGTATAGTACTTAAAATCATAAATAATTATAAGTATATACATATACAGGGTCACTCAAGCGGCTCAGCGCGCACAGAGGGCTACTACAAGATGGACGCGCGCATCAAGGCCAAGTACAAGTACCACCACGGGCGCGCGGCCGCGCTGCCCGCGCCCCCCGACGACAAGAAGGCCTCGAAGATGCAACTGTTGTCTCGAGAGGCGCGCTCCAACCAGCGGCGACTGCTCACGGCCTTCGGTACGTTATAACTGTTGTTTTATTCTTTTATTTGTTCATAAAAAGAGACAGTCTAGCGCAAGGGCCGCGATTATGCGCGTGACTGTAAACTTGAGTAAACCCTACTATTCTATATTGTGATTTGACAAAACCTTACGTGTTCGATTTCTATTCAGGAATTCTATGTTTAATATTTTTATTTCTTAGCTACTGTCGCGGTAAAAGCGCCGCGTTGAGTTCTGCAACTCAACTGTAACTTAACACTAGGCTCTCTCTGGCTACTCTGCTACATATGGCATACACCAAAAATATTTAAAAGCTACATAATATTATACAAGATAGATTACATATATTATTCTAATGGGTTTTTTTTGTATATTTTCAGGAACGGATACAGATTCTGATCTGCTTAAGTTCAATCAACTTAAATTTAGAAAGAAACAACTGAAATTCGCCAAATCGGGTATTCACGACTGGGGTCTGTTCGCACAGGTAACAATTAGGATTATTTTATATATATATCTGAATATTTCCTTTTAATTATATATGAATTTCAAGAAGTGCTGAAATCTTGTTACATTCATTTAAAATATTTCTTGTTTCTTTAAAATGCAGAAGTATATTATCAATGGTTTGAGGTCTCACTGAAGTTAGCTGTAAATGGTTGCACAGATTTGATTTTACAAACTGTAAATTCTCAATTCTAATTATTTTCTCACCGAGGAAACAATGTGTAACACTTCAGAAATCCTAACTTCAGCGCAGCCACGACTCCTTGACCGTACTATACTTTAACTGAACAAAAATAAATGGTGTTGGTGCTGAATTTATATATTTCACCATACACTTTAGATAAATTACTTATATATAGCACATTTAAGTATAAATAAACGTCAACAGGAGCCGATAGCTGCTGACGAGATGGTGATAGAGTACGTGGGTCAGATGGTGCGCCCCATAGTGGCTGACGTGCGCGAGGCGCACTACGAGGCCACTGGCATCGGCAGCTCCTACCTGTTCCGCATCGACCTGGACACCATCATAGACGCCACCAAGTGTGGGAACCTCGCGAGGTTCATCAACCACAGTTGTAATGTGAGTGTGTTATATGGAACCGAAAAATGCAAAGCCTAGAAAATTGAGAGGAAAGTGGGGAATGGAATGTCTTAACAAATACAGTGTGAAGAAAAAAAACTTACTTGCTAAACATTTATAAAAAATTCAAAAAATTAAAATATAAATCATTCTGAAACAGAAAGCTTAATCCTATGTTTATTTCTCTTTTCCAGCCCAACTGTTACGCGAAGATTATAACAATAGAATCACAAAAGAAAATAGTAATATATTCCAAACAACCTATCGGCGTGGACGAGGAGATCACGTACGACTACAAATTCCCTCTCGAGGACGAGAAGATCCCTTGTCTGTGCGGAGCGCCACAATGCCGCGGGTACCTCAACTAGGCCCAACAGCATTGAGGTTGTATTTGACTGCAATTCTCTTATGTTTATAATTCTTCTGTATGTGTGTTTGTCATCCTACTTCCTCCTAAACACTTGGACCGATTTGGATAAAAGAAAAAATTATGTATATATTTTCAATAGCTTTTTCGATGGTTTGAAAATATAAATAGGCCTGGAGGTAGCATTGCACTCGATGTCTACTGTAATAGACCAATTATAAAAGAAACCATATATTTAAAAAAAAAATCTTTTCTAACTGCAGATAGCAGTTTAAAAATGTAAAAATTATAAGAAACCATGTACTTCATGTTTATGGTGACGCTTTTTTCCGGTCAAGACAATGTCTGTCAGGCCAGCTAGTATATTTATATATATATATTATTGTCAATCAAATTGTAAATAAAAGTATTTTAATCCCCGAGAAGTAGCATTTTTGTTCTTTAGTTAAATTTACAATAATGTAAAGCGAGTTGGGAACAAAGTCTTTTCACTAAGTTCCCTCTGTCTACCCTGCAATAATGAAATTATTCGTTTTTTTTCTGTAATTGTCAGGTGAAATTGCTTTTGCTTAATAAGCTTGAGGTTTTTTCGTTTGTTATATTATAAGTCTTTAGTTTGATTCACAATAAATACAAATAAGTGCTGTTAAATGTAATTTGTGTAAATATGCATTCAGTTTGCAAGTGTGAAAAGTATTTAGGCTTAACGTATATAAGTGTGGAAATGGTCTGAACATCTCTCTTTATTCTAATATATTAAATGAAAAAAGGAAACCTATTTTTTCGAATAGTTTTTGTGTAACAAACTTGTTTTAAAATATTTTTACTGAACAAAAAAAATATATAAAACTATGTTTACGTCAAAATATTTGATTTAATTAAATAATCTCAACAGTAAGATTTTGCTAGAAACGAATATGAACATGTAAATTTTCTTAAAATATAAAAATGGTCATAATACTATTGTATAAATCTATTATATTATGTTGCATGGTAGGCCGTAGCGGCGGAACGGCACAAAAATTCGAGGCGTTTACATCCGCCAGTCAACACGTACTGTCTTAAATCTAACTAAAATAGACTATTACAAGCACTTTGGAAACGTCGAATGTCCATATAAACAAAAAGCTACCACCGGTTCGGAAGGCAGTTCTGCTGAGAAAAGCCGGCAAGAAACTCAACAGTTGCTCAACTCAGTCAATGGTATATTTTACTGACATTCAAAAGACATTAATTCCATACATGTTTATCCCCTAGATCTTCTAGAGAGTCTTGACTCTAGGTTCCCTCTGTCTGCCCTGCTTTATGGGATACAAAAAAGAAATGTATGATAGTCATTATGCAACTCCTCCATTTCGGTTTGACGATGACACAATCTTGTAGTACGTCACGTTCGTACTTGAGCTATTTTATCTCCTATATGTATTTTAATGTGTGTTAAAAACTAAAATCGATATATCGCCTCTCGAAATATAAAACAATATGCTAAAAAATAATATATTAATATTCTATATTGTGATTTTTTACTGCTGAAAGTCCAACTTTGAACAAAATATGACTTTATAAGAGCAGGTAAAGTAAGGTAAATTGTATGTAATTAATATGTATTTTTTTATAATAGCGCAAATAGCCGAATACGGGCCTGGTTCATTTTTATAAACTGCCTCATATCATTGAAATAGTGTACAAACTAAGATCGTGGAATTATTTTCAATGTAAACGTAAAGCCGCGCTGTTTGTGATTAAAAAAATGAATTTACGAGTCTTCTTGTATAATACTTGTATTGACTGATTTTATGATATGGTTCGTTAGACGTAAGAAGTCATGATTTACACGTATATATAAGTTCGTGGTGTACATTTGAGTTTGTTTGTAAATGGATCTCTGTTGCTTCTCAGATTATATTATATAATAGTACATTGTTCAGAGTACATGTCTCGCGGGTTGAGTGTATCCTCCCAATGTATAATGTCCTACGTACGTTTATATTAAGATTGAAAGAAATTCATCATAATTATAAATCCTACGCTGGCTTATAAGTCCTTCCAAAATGCACTTTTTACTACAATGTAAAATGTATAAGTATGTAAATAAAAGACTTCAATTTGAACGATTTTTTTACTGAATACCAAACCACCTTCAGGATAATTAAGACCTGTGTTAGGTTTTTCCAAAATGTAAATTCAAATTTAGAAGGTAGTTGTCACTTTGACAAATAAAAGGGACGGATATCGCCAATGCGAGTCAACAGCATTAACCTCAAGACCTAAAAAAAAAACAATGCGAGTTAGTTATTCCGAACTCGGCATCAAGGCTAGACATATAAAGTACCCAGTGTAAGTACCCAGTAAGTAAAAAGTGAGTTTTATTTGTGGTTTATTATACCTGTGACAGTTACAAATTAAAAAATCAAATCACCTTCATGCTGTATCCCGCATACTGCAGGGTAGGAATCTAGTGTTGACATTACGTTCCGTACTTAACCGTTAGGGTGAAGAAATGAAAATATTAAGAAATCATAATTCATTCCCTCGAGTGGAGATCGAACCCACAACCGTCGTGTTACAGTCACACCCTTAGTGCCCCTGTACCAAGACGGTTTCTACGCTTGTGACAG
Source organism: Heliconius besckei (assembly GCA_018249835.1). NCBI lineage: Eukaryota > Metazoa > Arthropoda > Insecta > Lepidoptera > Nymphalidae > Heliconius > Heliconius besckei. Next base: position 12,243 of record DWNA01000479.1, on the reverse strand, counting down.
TTTGTTTGTCATTATGAATTATTGGGGAATTAAGTAAAAATGCCAGTGATTACAATAGTATATTTTATTAGTAATAACTAATATATTAAAATAAAAACATGACTTATCAAATCACAGTAGAACTATGCATAAGTTAGCTACTTTTAATTAATATTTACCATATAGTAAGTGGCAACAGGTAAACTTATACAAATGAAAATAGCTTAAGTACAATTTGGCGTGAATTCTAGTCACAATAGCATAAAATAACTATACACAATTATAATATGGAAATCTAAAAATAAATAAATGAACAGAACAAACAATTATTTAAAAATAACTAAACAATAGGGCCTATTAATAATGAATATGTCAATAGATGTTATTAATGCAAATAATATGAAAAAATTCATAATAACGTTATAAAAAGATCCATATTAGTTTAATAGTCGACTACAATAATTATGCCTGTAATTCAACGAAAAAAAAAATCAAATTAGCGAGTCCATGTTAGTTATATATTTATTATTAAAATTATTAAAAAAAATATATCAATGACTACTGAAAGCGTACCTGCCTTGCGAACATTTCGGCGCAGACATCCGCAGTGCACTTAGTAGAGCCGGTGCCCTCTTCGCTCTCGAATTCCGATTCCGTTTCACATTCCGATATAACAGCTGGAGATTTCCTTCCGTTGGATTTTCTAGTTAAATCGACTTCTGTGTTCAAAATGTGCTTTATAACGTCATCGGGCGTCCTTTCTTCCCTTTGTTTAGTTCGCAACTGTCTCGCCCTCTGTCTTATGTCAGCGAGGAATCCTGTAGTCAGTTCCACGCTTTCTCTGGACTCCTCGTGTGGTGAAAGGTCAGTGAGAGACTGTGCCAGGTCCGACGAGGAACCTTTAGCATCCGAAAATGTATCCAAAGATTCTAAGGAAGTGCCTAAACTCCTAAACGCAGCTGCGCCTTCGACAATCAAAATTTTATACTCGTCATCGAATTTAGCTCTTACAATAATGCCGTTCGCGGTGGTGCCAAGTAATGCTGGCTGATTTATTTTATAATTAAATATCTCGGGCTGATAGCATTCTGATGCTGACGAAGTGAGAGAATTAGTGTCACACGTACACGGCGGCGCCCTATATGTTTCTTCGTTGATATAAATAATAGTGATTCTGTCTTCTCCTACCGCGTATAAGAACGGGCTCACGTACTCCCAGCCGTGGACCGCAGAACTCCATTTTGGATCTTCATTGCGAGTTCGTTTTCCGTTTTCATTCACAAAAATGCCGCACTCCGTGTAACAAAGCAAGATCTCGAGCGGTTTGCTTCGTATTTTAATTATTGCTTTGGGCGGCGAGTGTTTCTTAAAGGCTGCAGCCACTATGGGTTCTTCCATTCCAAATGATTCTAGAGCCCCCGATGGTAAATTAATTTTCAATGGTTTCTCCCCAGCAATGTATAAAACTTGGTTTGTGAGGAGGAGCGAGGCCGGCGGGCGGTCCACTGTGAGGGAGCGTGAAGTTTTAAACTCCGCGCAGCTCGCGTCGTATCGGAGAAGGAACACGCGACGTCCGCACGCGACCACTGTACACAAGCCCTCGGTGGAATCGGGAAGACCCTGTTAAATTCATTATAATTAATAATTATGTTTAATGAATTATATTAAAATTTTATAACAATAGCGTTTAAGTCGATAGCTAAAAAGGCAATACTTAAAAATTCATTTGTTCATGTAATTCAAATCATTTTTCCATTGCAGTAAGATAAAGCATAGCATCGAAAATCCGCCACCTAAGAAAAATTTGAATTCAGGCGGTAAGTAATAAACAGAGTGTTTCGACACTACATATGTTCAATTTATCTAGTGGAGTAGAACTATCGTATTTTTAGAGTACTAACAGTAACAATATGCGGCACAGTAGTATCAGGCAGCTGCAGTCGGGTCAGGGAAACCATCGGCTTCAAATGATCAGCGCGTCGCAGCACAGAGGCGAGAGAGAGGAGCGCGCAGTGGGCAAGGTGTGAACCGCGCAGTAGCAAAACGCGCCCCGCTGCCGCTCGAGCGATCTGCACGCCCGGCCCGTGGCCCCGCGGTGGAGATATGTCAGAGTCGTGTTCGAGGGCGATGGGGCCACGAAGTGAGTGTAGACCGTCGGCACAACCTTTAAATAATTGATTAATTAAAAAAATATATACTTTTTTTAATGGCTATTAAAATATTATTATTTGTCGAGATATTGAAATAATAAAGCTTTTCGATTGTGGATTTTATAATTACTCTCTTAAATAATTCGTTTTTTTTCATATATATGTAAAATTTTGTTTATACTCTATAATAATAATAATTATATTTAAATATATGGCAAAATGGTTTAACAGAACATACCTATAGCAATAGCGTTAGGAGCAACATATAACGCAGTGTTAGGTTCAACCTTGCACTGTAATATAACTTGTGGGTTATACCCAGTGGTGGGCGCGGGCGTGAGTTTCTTAATCCATTGCGAACGTTCTTCTATACTGGGACACACTATCGCCGCTTCGTTACCACGATCACAGTATTCAAACTTAACCTGAACAGCAAAATTAGTTTTTAAACATTATTAATATTATCTTGATGTAATTAATACAAACGTCATCTTGTCGTAGTTATCAACGCCTAAAATTGCGGGTTCGATTCTACCCTAGGAAAAGGTTGATATTTGTTTTATAAGAATATGCGATATCTCAAAATTCTCAAAATAGTCTCCTAGAATGAGCCGAATCCGTTTCTATATATTGTCAAAACAAGGAAGACGGGTGAACGAACCCAAAGAAAATAACATCAGAATCACTCAAAAACAAGGATGAATTTATTATAATGAAAGTAGACTAAACAATTTACTTGAAATATACAAAAAAAGTAAAAAAAAAACATAATATTTACAGTAAAAGCACGGTTTGCTTCATTGTGTGGCAAGTTCTTAGCATCCGTTGCTAGGAGACGCGCTCGTAACGACCTCTTCCCACTGCTTAGTTCTAACAAGTGGTCTACACAGCGCGCTTGCATACGTTCGCGGGACCCGTCACTCCTGGAAAATTATTTAAAAGTTAAGAACCAATATTTAAATTATTGCTTAAAATCATGAAACTATATTTTTTAGACCAGTTGTGGCGCAGGAGCACAAAGTATGCCTGTAAACGTGACAGGTTTTGGATTCGAATCCCATTCGAGGAAATAAAATATTCAACATTTTCATTTCTTCGCTTCGCTGGTTTCGAAGCAAGCGCGGCGGTGTTGAATCCACTCAACAGGCAAAGCCTTCAGACTTCAGCGGAAAATGCTACCCTTCTGTGTACGGGATACAATGACAATACAATGACGCTACAAAAAATTAGTCAAACCTATTTCAGCTATAAGTGTAAAACTATTTCGATATGGACCCTCGTTAATAACTTACTCAATAAGATAAAAAATTCCTGACTTAATAATAATAATAGTTTAAATTTTTTTTACCATATTACGAGTAATGATTCTTTGTCCTCAGGAGCGTCCAAGTCGAATGTTCTGGAAACATACATTTATTTTAAAACAAATTAAGATAATGTAAAAACATAATCACGTAAATAGAAATAAATTACCCATGTACAATTTTCTTCGGCTTATTATCAGTTTTGCGGTCTCGTCGTGGTGTCGGTGGGAAGCTGGAATTGTTTTAATATATTTTATTTTATAAATTAAATCAATCTGCAATATTAATTGTAAAAAGAGTAACATACTTTGCTTCGCAGTTGGCATGTGCAGCAGATAATTTTGCTCTTAAACGTTCTACTTCTTCTCTCAACTCCCTATTAAAATAAAGCATGATTTAATATATTTCCTACAAGCGCACTTACTTATGCATGTAAAATAATAAATTATTTTAGCTTCTAGAGTTAAGACACTTAGTTCCCAATAAAAACACTTCCGTTCCTCACTGTCCACCAAATTGTGGCGGAACTCAACGTCGCACTTTGCTTCTCAGAGTGATGAAATTAAATAAAAGAAAATGTTTTCTATCTGTCCACAACCATCTTTTATCACCCATCATCCGTCACCCATTAGCCGCCATTTGTCATAAAACAAGAATAGAACTAGGGAGCTCTCCCCTCCCCCTTGGCTTGCAAGATAAATAATAAATCGCCACAATGATGTTGGGACGTGAATTAAATTGAAAAATAAATAAACGCCTGAACAACATTATATGGTATACCTTAAAAAAATACATTTTTTATTATAGAACAATTACCTATTAACTCTTAGAAGTGGTGGTGAAGCTGCGGAGCGACGTCCCGAACGACCAAATAATTTGTTACTTAGAGAACACTTTTTTCGCCCCACTTCTTCTACCTTAGCCTGTAACAATTATATAGTACTAGTAGTAGAGGCCATCGTGGCGCATCGTTTGGCTGTAAACGCGATAGTTGTGGGTACAATTCTCAATCCGGGGAACGAAATAATTTCGAAAGAAAGACAGAAATAGAATAATAATATATGCAATATTTCATTTCCATTCCAAATTATATAGGAAAATTGGAATTTTGTTGTTCTAAACGGCGATGGTTGCAATTTACATTTATAAATACATTTATGGTAAGTATGTAAATGACAAATAATAAATATATCGTAATTTTTTTTAAAAACGAAGCAAAAAACGAATATCCAATTCTTAGATAGCTTTAGGAATAAGTTATATCTGCACGACCTAGATTGCAGAAAAAAATAAACATTACCTGTAAAAAGTCAATAAGTTTGGCCTGTTGTCTCAGCGTAGCGTCCGCCTTGGTCTCGCGGGTGCGCCACCATGCCGTGGCCGCCTCGTGCGCCTCGCGGGCTGCCTCCGCCTCCTCCTGCGTATCAAGATATATATGTTACCGTAAGATTAAAAAAACCGTCACTTCATAATTTTACTCGTGAAATTATAAACTATCGAAAAATTTTAAACTCTTTAAGCGCTGGTCCTGATTGGTCGTTTTTATTGCAAAATCGACTACGCATTGTGACCACAGAATCTAAAAAGGTGTCAATAAAATAAAACTTTATTTATTATATTCCATATCTAGGTATTATTAAATTGAAACAGCTTCTTCCGAAATTATATGTGTAACAGAAAGTTACTTTGTGGGGTAAGTTACCTGTGCATCAGCGAGCGCAGCCTGCAACTGCATAGCACTGGCGTGGTGGTGATGGGCGCGAGTGCGCAACGCCGCGGCCTCCTCTTGCAAGTCGCGCATACGCCGTGCGGCGCTGTTTAACGCCGCGGACTGCGACGCCGCCTCGTCTTGCACGGTCGCTAAGCGGGTTTCTAGCTCTGTTATTAGGGTGTCTCGGTTGTCTAGGCGTTCCTGGTGCAATATTGTTTTTATATAGTAAAATTATAATATAAAAAAATATGTTTTGAATGTATAAAGAATAGAATAATTGAAAATTTACTTATTATATTACAGGTATAAACTTAACAGTTTTGAGTTTATTTTTTTATATTTTATACTATACTATATATACATAATGAAAGTGATATGAAACAATAATTAAAAAATAAATTACTAAAATTTTAAATAACAATTATTCTAAAATAGTTTCATTCACTTAAACAAATTAATACACTACGACATTCACGAAAATTCTAAATTATACAAAAAAAATGCTATAATATAGACATACCTTTATAATCTGCAATTGCGAAGTAGCGAGTCGCAGTTGCTCCAGCGCGTCGTCCCCGCGTTGTAACGCGTGGTTCAACTCCGCCGCGCGAGTGGCCGCTAAACGTTCTGCTTCCGATAGCTTTCCTCTACAAGTTTCTAGCTCGGAACGAAGGCGACTTAACTCGTTCTGAAAGAAAATATGATGTATGATATTTATTTAGTATGGTACTTTCGTTTTTTTTTTAATGCTACACGCTGTATCCTGCTAATACTTAGTAGGGTAAGCAGAGGGAAGGTTAAGAAACTCCTTTCCCGCATATTCCATCTAATTTTTTGAGACACTGCGTGTTGAGAGAACACCGCGTTTCTTTTTACGAGAGGAAATAAAAAGAATTCATTCTCTCGTGTGAAGATCGAACGCACAACAATCATGTTTAGTCAGAGGCTGTGCCAATACGCCACAATGGTTTTAGTTAAGTACATATTTATAACATTAGTATTTATTTGATATGATACCCAACAAATACGAATATATTATATTACGTATATATATATATACATAGATTATGCAATACAAATTTTGAAAAACAAATGTAAAATAACCTCCAGGTCTTTATTCTTCAGTTCATGAAGATCTGCTAGTTTCTCCAAATCAGTCAACTGCTCCTCCAAAAGACTACAAGCATCTTGTAGCGCTTTATTATTCTGAAAATGGTATTATTATTAGTCAAATAAGCTTGTATCCCGCACACAGTAAATTAGGTACAGGGAACCTAGTTTTAAGACACTTCGTTCCACACTTTTTCGAAGCATTGCGTGTTGAGTGGCGGAACTTAACACCGGTGTTATTTTACATTATTAAATGTCATATGAACTTTTATAGTACACAATTTATTATTACAACTATTATTTACAGTATTTAAACGTGCTCGAGAGGCTACCAACGCGGAGTCAACAGCACGGCACCGACCCCGCAATAAGTCCGCAGTAAGTATAAATCGCAAACGTTTCGCCCATACAAAACTCCTTAAATATGGCGGCTTGGGCCAAACGATCGGTTTTTCTCCAAATATTTTAGCCGAACGACGATGTGGATACGCCATATTGAACTTCCCTACACGATTACACTTCCTAATTATTTGTTAATGCAATACACAACTATATATTTTTTCATAATTTATTATGAAAATATATATATCAAATTAATACAAAAAATATTAATATGGCATTTATGAATAAATATTAATATGGCATTTATGAATAAAAATTTGAAATTTTTATACACGCGTCTAGTAAGACAAGATACAAATACAAAATGATAATAATGTGTATAACGCGAATGTCATGGTCTTGTGGGTTGGTGTTTACTAAACAAGAATACAATGGTTGTTGATCTAATTATTGTTGTATGGAAACTTTTAAATATTAATATTGATTGGTTTTAATATACAATTACTTGGTGTTATATACTGTTATAAATTGTAGTAGACATCATCAAAATATTTTATAATTAAATTATAAGTACACTATACTTACATGATGAATAGTTTTATTTAATATGTGTAATTGTCAAGGCCAAAGATCTTAATAATTTTATTTTGCTATTAATTTATCATCAAATTATATATATTTATCATTAATTTTAAGGCAAGGTTGGTGAAATCATTCATTAAGCCGTTGATTCAGCGTTGCGTTAAACCCGGTGGAGTTGAGCGGCAGCTCCACACGTAAAACCTCAAATTCTTGTTAACAGCGAAGAACCATAAAGTATCTTTTTCTACACCGCCAAATGCACAAAATATGTAAATATAAACTAATCAAATAATATTAAATACATATAAAACGTACCTGTATTAAATCATTATTGCTAGCACGCAATGGCACTAGTTCGTCTCGTAGTTGCGCTCGTTCCCTAGAAGACAACTCCTCTTGCTCTTCCGCGTGAAGTCTTCTTTTCTCACTGTATTGCACTTCGCTCTTCAATTTACGAATATCGTTACGTGATCTGTGTAGCAAAAGTAAATATTCTTGAGTTTCATGCTGTATCTCCTCTTACCAATTTTCTGTCGTATTTTGGAGATATTGCATATTTAGTGGCAGAACTCAACGATGCGCTTTTTTTGACGCCAGAGCGAAGAAATTAAAATATTTCATATCCTCAAGTGGGTATAGAACCCACCACCTATCGCGTTTACAGTCAGAAACTTGGGGTACAAGTGCGCCAGGAATGGGCTCAATAGTAATAATTATCTTTAATATATGTTTGCTACTAAGACATGTTGCTACTATTTTAAAATGAAATCTTTATTTTTATTCATTCTTGTCGCATTCATCATTTGGAATACTTTAACTGTAAGAACAAATTAAGAAGTATAATATAATTAAAATAAATAAATTAGAAACCAAAGCAATTGCTTATGTAATTTCTAATACCTGTCCACTTCAGCTTGAAGTATTTCATTATGTTTCTTCAATTTATCCGTTAACTCCTTAAGTTTTTCCGCCTCTTTCTTTACTAACTCGTACTGTGGTTTCAAAGTGGTTATTTCTTTGTGGACTAAACCAGCTTTATGTTCAGCAGATTTACGAGCTTCCACCGCTGAGTTGAGACGTTCTTCGAGTCGTTTCAAATCTCTTGTTTGTACTTTTGAGTTTAATGACAGGTCGTCGAATTCCTTGTCCTGAGAAAATTTAATTAGGTAAAATTGTATAGTTAATATTGATTCATTATGCTTAAGTTAATACTACTACTTTTGAGATCATCAAATTTACATAAAATTTTACAGTGTTATCAAAATGTCTTCTTCTTTTATTTATAATTAATTGACCGTAGTTGAATTATTTCTTTTTTCAGAGATATATAACATGTTAATTTAAAAGGAGAGATAGTAATTTTTTTTAACTTCAAGGTACCTTACCTATGTATGAATGTAATGAATGTAATTTAAATGACATTGATTTCAAGATAATTAAACAGTTTTATATTATAATAGATATTACCTTTCGCCATCTTGCTAAGTTAGCAGCTCTAGTTTCCTGACGCAAAGTTGCGATCTCTTCACCCCGCGCCTATAAAGATATATAATTGTGAAATTGTAATTTCCAAAATGTTGTTACTTATATAGATTATAGATATTAAACACGTTTATAATTACTATACTTATTATTTATTTAAATTTGATGGTTGTCGGTAGATTCCTATTTCTGGGAATGGTTATATAACCAATAAAAACGGAGAAATTAATATATTGGAATGTTCCAATATATTAATTTCCCCGTTTATTGTAGGCAAAGTGCAATAATGAGTCCCGGCACTCAATCTACAATAATTCGACAATTGGCGGGAGCATAAGAAACATAGTGTCTTAACAATAGGTTCCCCCCTCTGCCTACCTTGCTATGCGGGAAAGAGTGTAAAGCTGTAAAAAAGGAAATGTATTCAATATAGTTAAGAAATGGGACGACTTTACCTGCAACTGAGCTTCAGCACGTTCCAGTTGCTCCTTAAGAAGGGCGACCTGCGCGAGAGCTGCATGCGCCGGCGCGTCCGCCACACTCTCCGTGTCGCTGCGCGTGTCTCGCATGTCCTCTCTCTCCACTCTCTCCGCCTCATCGCGTGTAGTGCAGCGCGCACACTCTCTGTTCTCTAGTGCGCTGACTTCGCGTTCCAGTTGACGTACTAGTTGTTCTAGTGTACTGACCTTTGGATTAATATTGTATTAGTACCTACTCTACAAATGATAATTTTTATATATGAGGGCTATTGTAAAAAATAAAAAAATTGCCACTACCTTCTCCCTATAACGTGCGTCGTCATGCAGTGCGGCTGAAGCTCGTGCTTCAGCAGCTTCTAGGCGTTGCTGTAGCCGCGCCTCAGTACGAGCACATTGTTCTTCTAGCGCAGCTTCACGAGCCCCCGCCTCGCTGATACCACGTTCTAGCTCCTGTAGAAAATAATTTTAATGTTAAAAGATTGTGTTTATGAAAGAAAAAATATACATTACACAAGCTTAGACAAGAATTTTATGGAATTTAAGAATGAACTGCACACTTATGCAGTATGCATATTTTAGAGACCTACATAGGGACGCCCCTGCTCACACCGCACTTCACCACTCCACTCCCCGCGAGCCTGAACATAACACTAAAGTACATTAGAGCGCGACGATAAGTGTCATTCACTGCGACAGTTTGCATATATGACAAAGTGACTCCGAATTCGGCATATTGAATATTATGCACACAATTGTACATGCACGAGTTTGACTCGTGGCTATCTTCACAGCACTCATAAAGATTTTATCGGGCTATATTTTACTTATTTTAAAAAATACCAATTCACAAATAATAAAATTACAAGGCAAAATAAAAAAAAACTAACCATAATAAACAATAGTACCTGTACTTGTGCTGTAAGTGTCGTGATGCGCATACGTTCCTGAGTGAGTAGTACTTGCGTCTCACTCAGTTGTTGACTGGTGGCAGTAGCTACACGTTCTTTCTCCAGGGCAGAGTTCTTCATGGACATGTCAAAAATACTATATTTAATTAAATTATCCTTAAATGCTATAAATTGGATAAATTCTTAACATAAGATACATACATTACATAAGATACATAAATTATTTTCAATTCATTAAACGTTAATAAAATAAATATACATGTATAGATTCAATTAAATTTTAACATAAATATGACATTTTTATAAATTTCACCCTAATGCAGGGTAGGCAGCGGACAGGAGATCTAGAGTGACATTTTCTTCCCAATTTTCATGATGTTAACTCACGCTTTCACGCTGTATCCCGCATGTAGCATGGTAGTCAGAGGGACAATTTCAAAACATTAAGTTTACTGAATTCTGAATATATTGCGTGTCGAAATCAATATAATTATATTATTTGAAAAACAAAAACAAGCAAAAGTACCTGAGCAGCAGTAATGTGATCGCGCATCTCCTCAACGGTACCGCGTAGCTGCTGCAGCTCGTGCTCGGTGGCCACTAAGCGCGCGTCCGCGTCTTTGCGCGCGCGCCCCTCCCGTGCCGCCGCCGCCTCCGCCGTGGCCACACGCACCGCGTCCGCATCGCCGCCGCTTAGCGTTTGACGGCGGAGTGCTCGTTCTTTTGCTACCGTATCCTGTGTAATTAATATAGTTTTATAATTATAACGAAATTATTTATTGCTATTTTAATATATTTTATTTAAACTTCAGGCTGATTCCCGTATTAAGTGAATAAGGCAGAGGGATCCTAGTGATGAAAATGATGGGTCATTTTAGATATTGCGTGTTGAGATTGCGGAGTCAACGCCGCATTGCATCTCATCAGAGCGTGAAAATACAAAATAATTTAATCTCATCAGTGAGAATTGAACCCACAATTGTCGTATTTGCTATGAAGCTCTGCCCTGTTTCTATTACTACATGTTTTACTTGTTAAAAATACAATTAGTCTAAATAAAAAAAATGCATCATAAGCATCGTTTAATTCTATTCTAACTCTAAAATTATACTACAGTTACTTTTACGAATATTACTTAGCACAACTACACACTACTCACTTGAACATTCTGATAAATTACTATAATAATATGAGATAATGATTCAAAAATGAATTGAGAATATAAAATTACAGATATGTATTTAAACTACTATTTGGTACACAATGCTACATGTTTTTATTAACTTACTATAGGCTTCACATTGATTTCCGTAAGCCATCTATGACTTAAGTCTTGTACATGATGTATAATCTCCTGATTGTCAATAAATTCACAGTTCAATATATAAAAATATACAAAAAAACATTTTCACGTTTTTTCTTGATTAGTGTTATAGGATATGCAGTGTCTTAACACTATTCCCCATTTTCCGCCCAATATCTAAGACATTATCCCCAATTTACAAGACTGGTATCTGGAACTCAATATCGCGTTCTTAACAAAGCAGGAAAATGAAAATATTTTTAACAATTTTAAAGTGTTATTCCACACTTGAGAGAAAAATACTTATTAGAAACCCATTGGACGGTTTCCAAGAGGCGCGGTTTCAAATCCCGCTACGTTCAAATTTTTATACGTTTTCTAAAAAGTATATTTGAAAATAATTTAATATAATCATTCCCCCATGTAGAAATCGAGTTTTGACGCGTTTACTGTCAGAAGCAGTCCTAATATGCCAACTTGGCCTCAATACAGAAAAATCGAAAGTGCTTCTTTTACTAGAAATAATAAATATACAAATTCAAAGTTCACTAAAAACAAAAATATAACATTATTTACCTTAAAATGCTTATGCTGGGCTCTAGCATCATCCGCCATCGCTACAGCACTAGAACATTCCGCCTGTAACTCCCTCACTCTCGCCTCGGCTCTTGCCAAGTCATCTTTCAGCAAATCTCTCTCAGATTTCAACTTTGATGATTGAACCTGAGCATTTCTTAGTTCTGTGTTGTTTCTCTCTGTGATACCGATGCTTAGTTCTTGATTAGTTCTTTGTAAGGCCATACGTTCTTCTTTTTCTACTTCGACTTGGCGTTCTAAGCGTCTGGTGGATAATTTTAGCAAGATGAGACAAATATATATTAGATGAAGTAAAA
>DWNA01000478.1:0-23025 GCA_018249835.1 Heliconius besckei | reverse complement strand
TTCTCTCTCTTTTCAAGTAGGTGCAAAAGTTTACAAAAAATTGTATGAAATTCATCGCGTAATCGAACCTATGGACATAATCATAATTGCCAAGTTGTCAAGAAATGAAAATTTGGATAAGCTGAAGCCAGAGTGATGCTATTGGTCATCCAAATTCTTAAAAGTTTCAAGATATTTGTGTTATTTAAGAATACTTCTAAAAAACACAATATCATCGATTCTTTATGATATTGCAGACATTCCTACTTATAAAAGGAAAGTAAGGATGCGTAACTTTTCAAGTATTCAGATTTACAGCCGTCATTTTATGATTCATCTCCTAAAAAAAGATACAACATTTATAGCACTTTGCTAGCCGTCTTACTTCTATCTGTCCGTCTTTGACGGGCCATTTATCTCAAGATCGCCTGGAGGTCTTCTTCTTCCTCCTTGCATTAATCCCGGCTATTGCCAGGGTCTGCCCCCTTATTCAACCTACTCCACTTTGCACGGTATTTTGCGTCCTCGGTGGTTAGACCATTGGCTCTCATGTCCTGCATCCAACCAGCGCTTCCTTGGGCGTCCGGAAGGTCTCACTCCAGGAACTGACATATCAAGGCACTTGCATCCGACATAGTTCTTAGGCCAGCGCGTAACGTGGCCAAACCATCTCAGGCGACGCTCTTGGAGCTTATCCGCTACGTCACGGACCCCAAGACTACCTCGAATGAATGTGTTGCGTATGCGGTCATACCGCGTTACGCCGCACATCCACCTCAGCATCTTCATTTCCGTGACGTGAAGCTGAGCCTGAGCCTGAGTGTGCTGAGATAGTGCTGGCCAACATTCGCTGCCGTATAAAAGAACCTGGAGATCACCTGGAGGTATCAAACTGAAATTAATATCAAATATTCAGATCTATAGTCTCTAGAAGCACATAAAAAGTAATCTTCTAAGGCAACGGAATAAAAAGATCCGAGCGCTTAGGCATCGTTTTTGCTGTAAATTCGCCATTCTACAAAAACTTGTAGAATGGCGAATTTAGCTTCATTTTATTTAAGTTATACTTTCTACAACCATAAAATTGATACGGAACCCGTTGGTAGGAGGGTCCAACTCTTACTTGATTGATTTTTTTTGTATTGTTATTGTTCCTATAATCGTTTTAGGACTTATACTGACAGCATATGGAATATTTTATACAGAATACTTAATAGTAGTTAGTCTACAATTGCAAATGATATTTTCACTGCTAGAAGCACACTCAGTATTAAAACTGATGAAATATAAATTGAATGGAGTACTTTCTTTGGATAAGTCAGGTAAATATTATTTTTAAATATAATTATAACATAATGTAGTTATACTTAATTTCCAATACTCCATATAACATTTGCTTTAACTTATTTTTACCGACAACTTTAAATAATTTTTAAAAGTGAACATTAGGGTTCGGTACTTCAAAAGATGAACCTGAACACTTTTTAGAAACACATGGAGGTATCAAGTTGAAAATAATACCAAACATTCAGATGTAAAGTGCAAAAAGTAAGAAAAGTAATGAAAAAATATCAAATTTCTGGTAAATAATGAAATATGAACTCAAATGGTCGAACCGTACGCATATTTCGACGCACGCGCGTTAATTTGATCATCTATAGGATCCTTCCCATTGAACCATTCATGAAATTCAAACGAAACCCTCAGTACACGAGCTTAACCAGTTTATTTTACAGAAAAAGAATTGATAAATGAAATGAATCGTATAGGATGCGCATACGTCGCTGTATGTGAAGTTATTTCTAATATGAATGGTTCAGATGGCGTTATCGCCGTAGCAACTTTCGCCAATTTTATTTCAAGCATTGTAATTACTGGATATTATGGTGATGCACTGTTTACAGATTTCTCAGGTAATAATTAGATATTATATTAAATATTCGTTTATTATAACATTTCTAATTCTATATACGTACTTAGAATGGGGTCAGTGCAACTATTAACGCGACAGCTTTCGGGTTCGTTTCCTCGATATAACTCAAGGAAATGAAATATTTATTATTTTCTTGGGAAAGCGCACAGTTGAGCTTCGTCACTCAACACACAGTGGTAAAATACGTGATTTTAAAAATATCATATAGTTAGCGTACAAGTGTAAATGTGGGTAGATTTAGGTGAAAAAGACATTGAAAGCAGTGGAATTGAGTCAAGCGGACACAGTTGCTCGTAGGCGGAAGCCCTGATTGGAAGGTATATAGTGTGTAGTGTTGTTATTGAATGATACATGCCACTTATTGTAATTACGTGGAACCTCTGTCTTTTTCTTTCAACACGTGTTTTTGGGGCTAGATGTTCCCTTTTTTTGGGGCATGTTGTGACCTCGGAAAAACTTTCGCCAATTCATTTGTACCAATAATGAGGTGTAAATATTGTAATTTTTCATACTAAAAAATATTGTAATTTAGTAACATGCGGACTTATGCTCGGAAATCAACTCGAGGTTATGTGTCATATGAGTTGATGCAAAAAGCAGCGGATGTAGTTTTCAAAGATTGCAGGAATAAGATAAAAATTGTTACTAAAGAATTACATATACATATTCAGCGCGAAAAGCTAAAGCTAGAAAATCTTTGTTTATTATTTTGGGTTAACAAAATCAAAATAAGTTTTATTTTATGTAAAATTCTCTTTTACTTTTTAGTTCGTTATTTTTCGGTTCGGTTTTATTTGTTCAAAATTAATTCTTTTTACGATTTTAAGTGATAAGTAACCTTAAAAGGATACTTCTTAAAAACCAACACTTGGTTGTGGTGGTAGTGGTTGTCAACGAGTGGCATCTGTTGTGATATGTAAAACTTGACTCAATTAGGTAATATTTTTGTAGAAACTAACATTTTGGTATATTGACAAGAAAATACAATAAAAATATTCTGGCGAATTGGGTCATCTCCCTTTTTCGAAGTCGGTTGAAAATGAAAACATCTTTTTTGAGGTTGGTTGAAAAGAAATGCAACGATGGGGAATCTTACTTCTCACAATAATTTTAACAAAATTTTCCTTTGTAACTACTTATTCCAGTATAATTTAAATTTATCAAAATAAAAACAAATTTTCTCAATTTTGACCGGATTTTATAATCGGAACCTAACCAAACTTTCATCAAACTATCCTTGAAGTGTATCCTTTCAAATAAGAAAAGAATCATTGGAATCGGTAGGCGTGATATTGAGTTATTCGTCATTTTGTCGCACACGTACCAATACAAATTTAATACTTATGTGATTTTCTCATAGATACCATACAAACCATTGTCAAACCATACCATTGTCAAAAATAGACCAAAAAAAAGTTGGCTCCCACATGGGAAGCATTACCTTTCAAATAAAAAAAATCGTTTCACCTAATCAAAAGTTATCATATAAAAAAAAGTCGATTTGATAATCTCCTTTTCTTACAGAAGTTGGTTAAAAAGGGTTTGCTTTTGCGCCTGGTGATTATTATGATACTGTTGATTATTCCTTAAATAAACAGGGTTTGTTCGATTATTTATTGTTTTTTATTTTGCAAATAATAGCTTTAAAAAATATGGTAACAATTTACCCCGGTCTGTTAACAACTTGCCCCAAGTCGGGGTAAGTTGTTACTTTCCGACTTTATGTAAGTTGAATTTGATTATATTGTATAAATACTGAAATCAAGTATTCGTAGCAATATTTGAGGTTAAAAAAAATCGGAACTTTCGGCCCCGCTCTCCCCTACGTTGGAAACATATACACGGTATGTGTTTTTATCGTGTTTATTTTAAAAAACGTTAACCGTTTCCGTTTTCTAACAATATAATAATATGTATTAAATACACTACTACGTATATTACCACTACATAAAATAAAATTTGCCTTATGTATGCAATTAATAGTGGCGAAATTAACAGTGTCATGCTGAATGCTATTTACAAAAGATTCATTGATTTGATCTGACTCGGAGGAATGATTATGATTACAATCCTGGTAAGTTAAGGAGTTGCATGACTCCCAAAATGGGTGAACGTAGAGATGCGTAAAGAAAAAATAACAAGTATACCATATACTTAAGCTACTTTTTTAAGTTTTTTAACTTACAGGTGATTTTGCATTCATACAAGTGTCGTGGTGCTGCCTGTATGCAATCAGAGTGCTGGTGCTTATAGAAACATTTCATCTTATCAATAGAGAGGTGAGGTCTGGGTTGTAATTTATTTATCAAACGTCATCAAGATTTTATATATTTTTTACATTTAAATATTTGATGTAAAATAATAGTTCTTACACTAGTTAAGACAAGCTGGGCTTGAGAGCTGGGATTATCGTCTTTTTCCCGTCTCGAGCACTTTTAAAACTATTAGACTCAGTGTAACTCGTATGTTTTTAAGCACAATGATTGTAGTTTCATCTCCACTCTAGGGAATGATTATAAACACATGTAAAAACTTTTATCGTAAACAAAATAATCCACATAAAAAATATAATTTTTAGGTGGATTTGATAAAGGTTATAACTAGCAAAGTGATACTCAAAACCACTGATATGGGGAAGCGCTGCCCGTTCAATGTGGATATTGTGTACAAACAGCTTTTACTAAACAAGCCAGCTTATACGCCCATGGGAATTTTTAAATTAAATCGATCATTGATTATTATGGTAAAGTATATCTATTATTTATTTAACATTGTTAATTCATAAATATTTAAAAAAAAATCACGTGTGCTCTAAAAACCAAACAACTGAGAAAATATTTCTATTATTAAAAGCTTTTATTTAATTAAAAGCTTTTATTTAACTTGCAATGTATGTATGTGGGTGAAATCTTTGAGTTGTACACAATTTTGAAGTAGATATCTTCAACCGATTGAGCTGAAATTTTGTATACACGTTTAGTTTGGATGATAATGCACGATAAAATACGTGGCGTCATTCGAAATCTAATATGGCGGACCATGCAAGATGGCGGAATTGTTATTTTTAATGTACTTCTACAATATGGGTATCAAATAAAAGGGCTTGCCGAGAATAATTAGAAAAATAATGTGACGTCTAGTGTGAGAATCCTAGCCAGTGGTAACTAAAAAGTAAAAAATAAATTACATGCAAAAAATCATTTTAAGAAAAAGCTTTTATTTAAACGCTCTAAAAAGGAGAAAATAAATATTTGTATTTTAAATTTTAACTATCAACTCATAACCTCATTGTACACAATTTAAACTTAACAGATTTTACATAATTAAATTAGCACAAGTTTATTTACACAAGTAAATCGCGCGAATTTAGTACAGAACCCTCGATAGTCGACACCGATACGCACTAGACCTTGATACGTACTTATGCAAAATTTTAAATTAATCCGACATTTCGACGTCTGTCAAAATCACTTACAACAAAGTTTCCGTTACAAAGATACATAAATGCATACCTACATACGTAAATAACATACAACCGAAACTAACAAAAACGTGTTAAATATGAAAAGTCTAAAAGGCGACCTTATCATTTTATAACTACCTACCAATAATGTTACTGATTGCTTATTAAATACGAGTGCAGTAATAATAAAGAATAGTGATAAATAGAATTTGTTAAAATAATTATTATATGGGTCCAACCATTTATACTAAAGTGCCAGTCACGATTCGTTCTTAGTCTGATCTCAACTTATCAAAAATATATTTATATGAGAAGCAATGACAGCATTCATACTATCTTTCCGGGTAAGTTTCGGTCCAAGTACGCATATAAAGAAAAACCTCAATAATATAATATATATTTATCATACGAGAATATGATAATGAATTAATGGAGAACGAATCATAATTGACACTATAGTGTGAATCCGGCCTAAGTACGTAGATGTTCACATATGTAATTCTTAAACATTTTTTTACAGATTATAAGTGCAGTCGTCACATATTTGCTTTTTATGATACAATTCAAATGGCCAGGAGCAGATAAACAAAATAATTATTAATGTTTTTTTTCTTAATCATTACCAAAAAGATTTTCTCCGAGATTTTTGGTGATATATAAATCTAGATGTTGATGTCCTCACTATGCACCTAAGTAATCTAAATAGATGTAAACGTTTATTGTTTCTAAATAAATGCACGTAGGTACACGTTTGTTACTAAATAAAATTAATAATCAAATATTTGTGTTTCATTTTCGAAAATATAATTATTATATTAAAATTAATAAAAATACTCGTAGTAACATAGCAAATAGTTTATTCAAATACGTACTATTAAAGAAATATTCTAAGTGCACAACCAATAGTTTCAAATAGAACTTTAAAAAAATAATAGTACTTTTATCAATACATGAAAGATATATGAAAAAATCAATTTTAATTTTGATATTTTATTAGAAATTTTAAAATCTATTAACTTCTTGGAATCTACTGAATGGTTTTGGTTCCTCTAATCTTCATGGGCGCACACAAAGCTTTACGGAAAGCATTTTTCGCAATGTAATATCAACGCTGGCGTCCCGCAAGGTAGTGTGCTCTCCCCTTTACTCTTTTCTATTTTCATACATTGTCATCTTACCACGTTTACGCTGATGACTTGTCAATTCAAAAGCATTCTATTTAAAATGTCATTCTAAATTTATTCAATAAATCAAGATTGATTAGATAATAAAAATAACAAAATTGTTGCAAATATCAAAACTATGAATATAAATGCTGCATAAGCATTCATTTTGCAAAAAATTGTTGAAACATTCAACTGAAGTCGGATGTGAATAGTTGTTGTCATTTCTAAAAGGCATTTGTAATTTATCTACATACATTTAAGATATTATCTTTTGTTTATTATATAGTTTTGGCCTTCCATTAGTTTGCTTCTAGGTACTTATTATGAATAATTTATGGAATAAAAGATATCGCGACCATTAAGTATAAAGTAAAAACGTCTATGAAGCTTTTCGTTATTTCTTCTATTTAATTTTGTATAATGAATACTAAATCATACATAGTCCGGGGAACTTTGGGATTTGTGCTTCGATGTTGTCGAGTATTCGGAACAGCGCCACTTCTTTTCGAAAAGTTTCAAAATGGATATAAAATTAGCGTATCTTACAAATATGCTTTATATAGTTATATTTTAATAACATTTCTAAGTAAGCTTATTATTAATTTTCATAGTATAAAATAAAATTTCTTCCAGGTGTTGTCTAACTACGGAACGGATCATAATGTGGTTTTATCTAATATTATTTAAAAAAATACTACATGTCTTGTGACGAGATATATTTTCATTCAGACTTCTGTTCCAACCCCGACTGCGGATTCAACTGCGGTTCCGACTTAATAAGATTTAAAAAATATTAATCAGCTTCACGCTGTATCCTGCACACAGCAGGGAACCTCCGTTACCCGCTTTCTGCCGAATTCTGGAGGCATTGTGTGTTGAGTGAAAAAATATTAATAACTCCGATTAAATATATTAATAATTCCTTTGGCTTAAAGGACTTCCGCTGCATCGGTACGATGAAGGCGTAAGTGTGTATCTGTACTCGTATATCTCAATCAATCAATCAATCATAGCTCCCAAACGAATAACTTATTTTTATATAGGTATTTTGTTTGCAAGAAGACAATCGAAATAGTGTTTTTCTTAACTATTATTCGAAGGAAACGTCTAGTCGCTTAAAAATCATCAGCTCTTTTAGAGTTGATGGAAGCATGTACAACACTCGTACCTACTGGTCTGATCGTTTCCATATTTTGTATCCTGTCACGATATTGATGAAACGTTGTTGCAATAAGTGAAAGTTCACTAGTTTGTCAATCCAAAATTGAATTCTAAAAACATTGATTATATTGTCATGTAATCTTATAAAAACTTTGCTGATAGAGCCTAGAAAAGTAAAATTTTAATGGATTTTTTTATTATATTGTAACTTCTTCGAATTAGCATATTTTGGAGGAAGAAGTGCAGGCTATGTCTCATATCACAATATCTGTTGCGCAAGGTTAGGGAAACAATGCGGCAACTAGTCAACAATAGGGTAATTTGGATTTGCGCAACGGAACTCTAAAGAAACCTTACGATTGGTGATGATGGTCAATTTATGGTTTACTCTTTCTTGAGGAACTTTATGTCTCCCAATATTTAAGACATTTATAAATCTATTTAAAATTAATAAATTTTACAATTTACAGATGCAAATTTTATAATCGGCCTCGTCATTGACTTAGTAAAAGGAGCTGTTAAGGCAAAACCTGTGTCAAATTTAGCATTTGTTATACCAGATGCCTTCACAGCAATGTGCTCTTCAGGGTTTGGAAGCTATTACGGAGTTTATAGAATGAAGAAAATAATAATGAACCTTAGTCGTCTTCATGAGGTTCATTATTTTATTCTTTACTGAGATGTAATTTATTTAGTTTTACGATACTGCGTTTCCTATTTTCAGCTCAACGTCTAGTATTGAAACAGAGAGCTGTTCCGTTCATCCCCACTTTTCGTATAATTCTTATTCTAATATCTTTACTTGCTTAATTGATTATATTATAATAATATATATATAATTAATGATATATTTAACATTTATCCAATGAAATTGTTTTCTTTTTTTGTTCTTAGATAATTAAAATATAAATAATTATTACAAATTATTTTCAGGCCAAAATGAATCTAAACGCAAAGACGAGTCATGAAACATATAAAGAAAACATAAAATTGGCGTTATTTCTTTGTTACATAGTACCAATTATAATATTTTATTCATTCGAAGTTCGCAATTATTACGTAAACTATGGATCAAAAAGTATTTTTTTTGTTATTAATCTGTCTGTGTTAAAATGTCTTGCTATGTTTTTTTTTAAATATCACAGTCAGTTTTCATGCTTTTTTCGAATAGCTGGTTAGATAAACTATTTTATTTATTTTTACATCTTTTATCATCCTGTGATGTTCCTGTGTTTTTCTTAATTTAGTTATTGATTTGTGGGAATTGAAAATTTACTATAGTTATGTTCAGGAGGACTATGAGTGTCCGCATCAATGTCATTAATTTTTCAATGGATGTTACGGTATTAAGTACGGTAAGGTTGCCTATGTTTGTTAAAACTACTGATCTCCTCCATGTCGATAGTGCTTGGTCAATGGTGGTCGATATTGATTTCGTGAAATTGACAAAACAATTCTAATAAAATACATTTCATGGATGGTCACATTATGCAAGTTTTCTTCCCATCCGTATCCTCCTCTGATAAAAGCCGTTTTCTCTGCTTGCATATGGACTAGGTACAGCACTGCGGATTTATAGTAGAGTAAGAACTTGCAAACCTTGTTTTTCAATCAAAAATTCAAATACGCATAATAAATGAACATACTATGCATAATAACACAGCGATCTTAAACAAAGCTTTAATAAAAAATCTTTTTTTTAGAAATACCTACTTTTACTAAAAATACAATAATCATTTCAGATCTAATCTGTACCAATTACACTATATTCACATTATCATATTTGGCTATGAACTTATTTGAAATACAAACAATAATGTTACTGCTGGAGATTCAATCAGCTCTACGATCAATTAACAACCAACTGAAATATATGCTGATTACAAATGTGCTTGGTAATTTTTTTTATTATTTTTATTTTTCTGTTATTTCTCAACTAAATGTGATCTTTTTTAGGGTTCTGTACATTTTAAGGAAAAAAGAAATCCTTATAAGATCACATTGTTGTGAGTCCGTCCGTCTGTCTGTCTGTCTGTCAAGAGCCTTCATTTCAGGAACTCTTCGAAATATACGCACCTTTCTTACCAAATAGCCATACCTACTTATCTCACTCGATACATAATATGTGTGAAAATAAGAAAAAAGAATATAGGTAACTACTACTTATAAATACGATATTTTGGTTACAGAGAGTACGAGAGAGAAAATCGAGAAAATTGATTTCCTGTCACACGCGTATATCACAGTGTGTGACGTAATGTACCAGGTGAACGAAAGTGATGGTGGCGTTATACTCATCATATTTGCAAACTTCATCGTCACTCTGGTCACGTCTTTGTATTACGGAATTCAACTGTTGTCCACATTACCACGTAAATATTTTCACTTCACGCATTTTCCCGCAAAGCAGAGTAGGCAGAGGGGTCCTAGGGAATGACAACTACTTACCTACTTATTGAGTTTCATACCGGCTCTTCTCAGCAAAATATGTATTGCGAGCCGGTGGTAGCTTCCCGCAGGACACTGACACTACTGACATTTCTATAAAACTTAACGATTCAAAAGTATTGGAACTCAACGCTGCACTCAGACCATCAGAATATACCATCAACCAATAGATCCATCATCAATATTGGTGGTTTATAGTGATATCATTAATGAATACAATATTTAATGGTTAATGATAGAATTATCACAATTATTTAATTTAGCTCAAAATGTACCTAATGTTTTATCCTTTGTTTCTTTAATTACTACTTAACTTATTTAACTATGTTTATTTTTTAACTTAGTATAATTATATATTTCTTTATATGTTTCAGTCATATCCGTATTCTTACAAAACATATGGTGTATAATGTATATTATATTGGTCTTAGTATTTATAGAGCCCTGTCATTACATTCACAGTGAGGTAATTGTTAATTATTTTATTTGTAATAAGCAACAAGAGTCGGTTGATGCTTAGCTCGAAAAGTATTGAACTCAAAGGGAGCATTTTTTAAAAAAACAACATACATTTCTAAATTATTCGGAAAAACATACCTCGATTGACACTATTACCCTATTATTATATCTCTCCTCTTTTAGACGAGAGATATAATAGACGAGATATTTTTTTTGTACCTTTGTTGTTTATAAAAAATATTGACAATTTTATTTTAAAACAGTAGTAGAATATTCATTTACTAACTGTATTATTGTAACGTCATAATTAAGTAAAACTAATTTTGAGCATTTTCATTTTAAGGTAAAATATATAAATGTAAATTTGGGAAAACTGATAAATAATATGACACCAGTGGGAAGACGATTACCTGTACAAATGGATATAATGTACAAACAATTGATTCTTAATAAACCAACGTTTTCTCCAATGAGAATGTTTACGATGCGACGGTCATTGATAATAACCGTAATGCAATTCTTGAATCACTACACTGCTTATTTATTTTTTTAAAATAATTTGGACCAAAATTGACTTAATCTTATTATTTTTACAGTTCTCCGGTGCGATTATTACATACGTACTTTTTATGGTACAAATGAAATTTTAATATTTTTTACATACTTAACTGGAAAAGCCTTTTGAATAGACCGGGGTGAGGTATTACCGTAATAGAAACATGAAAATTTCGGATTTACAAAAAAGAATCTATGTGGCAATATTGAAGAATCCAAAGAGAACTTTGCTAACATTTGTTTCGGTTGACACATGTGCTAGTGCGAAATTCTTATTTTAGTGTTGAATTTTTCGTTCTGTCGGACCACTCCGCAAGGGATACCGCTTGAAGCTAGAAGTAGTAGTGAGTTTAATTAAATTTAAGATAAATTCTGACTCTCCACTCAAACTATGCTGGGAAATCTTATGACAATAATAATCTAAAACTCCTGAGAATTTTAATAATCAGGCTCTGCTTACGCTTACGCCTTGGCATCTGGCACCCTCGAAACGCCACAAATTAAAAACTGAACTGGACTGAAGATTTACATATATTTTGAAACATCGCCAATGTAGCCGATTATGCAATGCAATTATGTGTCTTCTTGACTGTTGACTGTTAGGATAAAGTAGACTCTTATTAAAACTTATACTGCTTCTTTTATCGTTAGTTTCATTTCTTTTCATATTTAGAGTTGATAATTGATGATTTTTTGCAATAATTTATTCAACAGTAGTGCTCAATTTCAAACTTGTTTTTATAACCTGTTGCCTCAGTACTTTTGATAGACAACTATAATACTTTTTTAATATTTACAAACTTTTTATTTACATAATTACAAAAATAATACGATATTTATATTTATTGATTGATTAATCAAATGCTTTGGTAAATTAATATAGTCTGTGGTAGCGTATTTATTATTTACTGGTAACATTTTCGTTACGTCTTGAATGAGTGATTACGTCTAAAATATTTAATTTATCGGCCAGCGTGTAGCTACTGCTGGAAGTTAGAAAGTACACTAATAAAATAATTTGTTGTTGAGATTAACAAATTTATATTGTATATTATAGTTTGAATATGGCAGAAATTGATAAGTTGTCCATAGGTATGCAAAAAGTTTTAACCCCTTTTATAATAAATTGTTTGCGCACAATATATATTTAATCAAAGTAAATATAAATATATCTGTGAATTATAGGAGAAATATATACTTCTGATAAGAGTGGCAGTGATGAGAATGGCAACGGATCCGCAGAAAAGCCTTTTAAAACAATTCTGCAGGCTATGCGCCATGCCGGCAAGGAACCCTTCCCTACAATTTATGTAGACTCAAAAGAAGAAGGAAAAGATTACGATGTAGCAGCGAAATCTCAATTAAAAAAGATTCAAAAAATCTGGGTGCGTGAAGTTCATAAGGCAGCAGAGAAGACCAAGGCTGAAGAGGAAAATTTAGAAAAAAGACAACAAAACCTTGAAGATGCCAAAAAGATAGTTATCCAAGAGGATCCTTCACTTCCTAAAGCAGTGACTGTAAAAATTGTTAATGGTGAGTTTGAAAAAAATAAACATATATATTAGAATCTTATTGATTAATAAAAAAATTAGTACATTGGAACAGTGAGTGATTACACTTGCTGAGAATAAGAAAGTTATATTATGTATGTTATATAAGTTATAAGGGAGTTATAAAACTTTAAATTTTCAAATAATATTCACTGTTGAAATCTTGTTTGTCTTATTTAATCATTTTTAGTTTGGGAGTGATAATCACATTTTATTAGATATTAATTTATGTATTGTATTCTGCAGTTGATACTGCAATGCAGTAAAAGTATTGCATCATATTTTTAGTTCTTAAAAGTGAATGATTATTTTTTCCATATGAATAAATATAGCAATATCCATTTTCTTTTTCTAGGTTATAGCATTGTAATAATATTTAAAAAAAAAATTGAAATCTGTTGATTATAATAAAGTTTATCTTCATTTTTGTATATTTGAGCAAAAGATACAGAGATAAATTTAAAAAAAATTAAGTCTTATTCTAAAAAAATATTTTTTAACAAATTTTAATTTTTTATACCAAATATTTATAATACTTAATTTTGACCAAAAGTTTTTTTTTCTTAATGAATGGTAGTTTTCCATATGTAGAAAATTTAAAGTATTGTTATTAAAATAAGGAATTGCTTAATGACAGTAAAATATACATATGCTGTTAAATATGTATTTTTGCATGGTTCCTCCTGAAGCAGCAGGCATGAGCCAGTGAACCTGATGTTAAAAGAATTTAAGTGTCTTGACACTAGGTTACCTTTGCTTAACCTGCTTGCTACCTGCAGAATATAGTATGAAGCTTAAGAAAACCTTATAATAAAAGCTCAAGAATTAAATATATCTAAATCTTAGTACAGAAAAAAAGAAAATTGCACTGTTACAGCAAGTTTGTTAGTTTGGGGTGGGATGGGCAGAAATAACCTAGTTGTAAAACACTCCTGTTCCCTACCTTCTGTACAATTTTTTTGAGACTTTGTATTAGGTGGTGAAGTCAATGTAGCACTGTGCTATGTCTTATTAGCAGAGCGAGAAAATGATAGTATTTTTTCTCCGAGTGGGAATCGAGCCTGTAATCATTGCATTTACAGTCACATTTACTCTTTTATTAATTGGATAAAAATATATATTTTTACAGCTGGGGACCAACGTGGGAAAAGGATATGTGTAAAAGGATGGGTACACCGTCTTAGGAGGCAGGGCAAAGCCCTAGCGTTCCTCATGCTTAGAGATGGCACTGGCTTTCTGCAGTGCGTTTTACATGGGGAGCTTTGTCAAACTTATGATGCCCTGGTACTGTCCACTGAGTCGTCCGTCACTTTGTATGGACAACTTGAAGTGGTGCCTGAAGGGAAGACGGTAAATTGTGTTAATTATGATTGTATATTATGATATATTAGATAAATTATATAATAATTATATCATTATAACCCTCACATATATAGTGTAGTAAAATTTTGAAATTTTTTTGTACCTAATTATTAATTATATATTTTTTTATTAGTTTAGTTAATGGTTAGACCTTGAATTACTATTTATGACTTTATGTTACAAAAGATGTAGAGTGTACACTTGTGTTTGCACAGACTTGCTTATATTATATAATAAAATATCACTGGTCACTTTTTTTATATGATCCAAGGTTTATGAAATTAGTCTCACTCTTTTCTAAAAGTTAGTGAAAAAAAGGGAGTGACAAAAGATTCTTTTCGCTTGCCAGCATGTGTCAATAAAATGTGAAAATAAAACATATTTTTTCAGTTTTGCCGTATCTCATATGTAGCCTGAGGGTGCCTAGTTTTAAGACATTCCATTTACCACCTTCCACCGAATTCTCAACGTCACGCTTTGCCCTCAGACTATAATTTTTTCTCAAAATAATGCATTTCCACAATTAGGAATTCAGAGCATTACATTTGTGGCTTTCTCATTCAGTTTATATATCCTGGGATATAAAAAAAACTAATTAAATTATTAAATGTTTGTTCATATATTAAATTATTAATCCTTCAGGCTCCAGGGGGTCACGAATTAACAGTCGACTATTGGGAACTAATAGGACTCGCTCCCCCCGGAGGAGCAGATGCGTTACTCAACGAGGATGCCTTGCCCGACGTTCAATTGGATAACAGGTATTTTTAATACTTTGTTTGCCCCCCGCACATCCCCCTTCTTTCTGATCTCCTTGTTACATTTAATTAAATCGTTTTATCCCTAGGCATATAATGATACGCGGCGAGAACGCAACCCGCGTCCTCAAAGCCCGCGCGGCGGTCACGCGTGCATTCCGCGACCACTTCGCGGCGCGCTTCTACACGGAGGTGACGCCGCCCACGCTGGTGCAGACTCAGTGCGAGGGCGGCTCTACGCTGTTCAAGTTTGATTATTTTGGGTGAGTTTTAGTACTATTGTAAGTGTTGGCTGTTCGTTTGTATATGTATCTCTGTTAGCCTAGTAGTATAAGAAATTTTAGGAAAACCCGGCTAATTGCGAGTCAGATTTGCGCACGAAGAGTTTCGTACCATTATCTATAAAACAGCAATCAATTTCATTATGCGCTTTGCCTCAACACCACAGTGAAGAAACGAAAATATATTTTTTTCCCCCATTGCGGGTCGAATCCGCAATCTGTCGCGTTTACAATCGCACGGTTTTTCCCCTGTTCCACTAGTGACCTCCTATAGAATAGAATAGAAATAGCCTTTATTAACAAACTTAAATGTTTTAAAATATATATTAAGGTACTTATATCTATCTAGACATCAGTAAATTGTTTGTTGCTTTTCATCATAGGCCTCCCCCAGATCCTTCCACACTTGACGATCGTGTGCTTTCCTCGTCCATGTTGCTCCCACTGATTCTTTTACGTCATCTTCCCATCTCCGTAGTGGTCGTCCTCTTTTTCGTAAATAAATATCCTCAATATAAATGTTTTTCTTTTATATAATACCTATATTTATTACAGAGAGCAAGCATATCTAACTCAGAGCTCGCAGCTGTACCTAGAGACGTGCTTGGCGGCGTTGGGTGATGTGTACTGCATAGCGCAGTCGTACCGCGCGGAGCAGTCGCGCACTCGGCGGCACTTGGCGGAGTAAGTGGGTTCGATGTTTGGGAGGGGCTTAATGTTTTGAAACTAAAATAAATGATGCTTAATATAAGATTTTTTAAAAGTTTCTTTTTATAAATATCATATAACCACCTGCTACCCTGCTATAAGCGGGATAAAACAGGTGATTTTTAAAAAAAGAAATCATGTCTAATAGTTATTATGTACTGTAAAATATATGTATTTTTTAAATTTGTTTTTTTATATATTATTTTTTTCTTTCAGATACAGTCATATAGAAGCTGAATGTCCGTTCATAACATTCGACGATTTGCTGGACAGGATCGAGGATTTAGTAGTGGATGTAGTGGAAAGAGTACTAGCCTCGCCTGATGCTCATCTTATATACGAGTTGAACCCCAACTTTAAGGTATAGGGGTTCGATTCTCTACCTACAATACCTTATTTTTTTAAATTCATCTTTGTAAACTTTACCAGAGAAGACGAAAACGTTATGTTTATTTCTCGCAGACTAATATACTAATTAAAAATACCGAACACAGACGAACTCGGTAAAATTAAATATTTAATATTGTCATTTCTTCGCTCTGGTAAAGAAAGGCAAAGCACGGCGTTGAGTTCCGCCACTCAACTCGCAAGGGCACGAGTGGTGGAATGTGGGGAAAAGAGTGTCTTAACACTAGGTTCACTAGGTTACCCTGTTGTATGCATCAAGCTAATAAAAAGCTTAAAATCTATGATATTTTACTTTAAGTCGTGTTCTAATTTCTCTGATGTTTTTTAAGGAATTTAAATTATATATTTATTTATTCGTGTAATAATTTGATAATGTTTTTTTCTCTAGAAACCAGAAAAACCATTCAAACGCATGCCCTACACTGAAGCTATTGAATATCTGCGTGCTAACAACATAACTAAAGATGACGGCAGCTTCTATGAATTTGGCGAAGTAATTTATTTTTATTTATACTTTGTACGCCATTTTGTAGTACACTCATTTAGGAAATGCTATATATTATTTATAGTTATCTGCAGTGGTGTAAAATAAAGAGTGATTTCCGTAGCCAAACACGGCAGCTATGTTTTGGATGCAAAGCGCGGCGTTAAGTTCCGCCACTCAATAGCTACATCGGCGGAAAGTGGGGAATGGAAATGGCATTGAAGTTCCTGTACTTTGGTGTAAATATCAAACCAAATAAAAATCATTCTACATGTTCCGTTGTCCCAAGGAGTTTTTAAAGATTTTTTTATCCATTAAAAAGTTAAAAGAAAGATTCACAAAAAAATTGTGATCAATCTCCTTTCCAGGATATTCCAGAAGGCCCGGAACGTAAAATGACTGATGCCATTGGAGTTCCAATACTTCTATGTAAATTCCCAACTGAGATTAAATCATTCTATATGTTCCGTTGTCCTGAAGACAAGCGGTTAACTGAATCCGTTGATCTGTTAATGCCTGGTGTGGGGGAAATCGTTGGTGGCTCTATGAGGATGTGGGACCACGATGAGTTGATGGAAGGTATGGATGTTTTATTGTAGTGGCTATGAAGTAAGCACGGCGTTGAGTTCTGCCACTTAACACGTAATTTTTCGAAAATACAGCAGAAAGCGCGAAACTGTCGTCGTGCAGTAGTCTGTAAATGCAACTATAGTGAATTATTATTTATTAATATTTTGATTACTCATTCTGGTAACAAGTCAAAACGCGGCGTCGTGTCCCGCCACTCAACCCAGTGCCTTGAAATTCGGTGAAGTGGGAAAAATAATTTCTTAATATCAGGTACTCTCTGCCTACCCTGGTATATACGGAGCAGCCTGGAGAGAAAACAAAATGTGTATTGGTAAGGCAAAGTGCGGCCTAGGGATCCACCTATGCCGCACTTGCAATGCAATGTTTCCAGAATTCGGCGGAAAGTGGAGACATGGTGTTCCAACGGTACATTCTGTCTGCCATACTGCTATTTGTAGAAACATCATATAAATATAAAATATATATTGATCTATTCTCATTACAACAGGTTACAAACGTGAAAACATCGATCCAACCCCGTACTACTGGTACACCGACCAAAGGAAGTTCGGTTCGGTCCCTCACGGCGGGTACGGGCTCGGTCTCGAACGCTTCCTATGCTGGCTGCTAGACAGATACCACATACGGGAAGTCTGTCTGTACCCACGGTTCTTGGAGCGTTGTACACCTTAAATGTTAATTATATGCGTTTTTTTATTTATTTATATTTATGTATGTTTCAATTTCCCCTACTATTGCTACATGGATTATAGGAAGTTTGGATTGGTTCACCATGGCTCCGGCTTTGAATGCTACCGGCTGTTCAGTCTTTGTTGGCGTTACACGCTTTGAAATTGTATTTGTTTATTTATGTATATTTATTTACAGATATACATTGTGATTTAATTATATTTTAATTCCCATCTCATGCCCCCTTCCTTCCCTTCCATGTATGTCCTACCATTGGTACATTATTTGCATTTATGTATATATTATAATTTATCGTCTATATATATTGTATATGGCCATCTGCGTTGATTGGTGTATTATTTATAAGAATCTTATAATATAATTTTTATCTAGGAATTTATCTAAAAGGAATTTCTTTAAATCAATATAATATGTTTTAATATAATTAAAACTATATACACTAACAACTTTGTATTTCGTTTTTATGAAATCTCGTATAGCGAAATCCTAAAATTTACTTATACAGACAATATCGATTTTTAATAAATGGGTTGACAAAATAAAAAAAAAACATCTTTAATTATTAAAATGTCATATCTATAATATACTTGGCTTAAATTAATAATACATATATCATAAAAATATAAACATTGCATTTGTTGTACACTTCTGTATGGCTTTATACTGTGTTTATTTAAAATATTACACAGTAGTTTTTTGTATAACGTTCAGTGAATAAATAAGTTGATCTGGACTTTTTGTTTTAATTGCCTATTCATTATCACAATATAAAACAATAAATAAATATAATGTTGTATAATAAAGTTTATACAATAGCAACATTGTGCCCCCCTGAATATCGTCGAGTTGAGGCCGTCGTGACTCAATGGCGCTAGAGTGTGCCTAAACGCGATAGTTGTGGGTCCGGACGAATGAAATATTGAATATTTTTCTTTCCTCATTGAGGTAACGAGTTTAGCTCCGCCACTCAATATACAACACAGTGTTAATACTAATATTCCCTCTGGCCATCTTGCTATGCGCGGGATTCAGTCCAAAGCAAAAACAATCTGTTTGTCTGTAAATTCGGTTTAAGGACAACATTGATGAAAATTAACATGAAATTATTTATTTTGTTCAAAAAATAACTTTTATGAATAGAATTGAATTATCATACAAATATTTTTTGTAATACAAAAACGGACCTAATTAAAACATTTTGTTTTTGATAAATCAACATTTATTTGCATGCACTCGTGAATTATTTTTTTTTACTTAAAGTACACAGATTAACTACTATAGTTACTATCTTTTTTTTTTTGTTTTATTAGGCTTTTATGGAGTAGTTAACTACTCCATAAAAGCCTAATTACTGTGGTTTCATTTAATTTATTGCTGACACTTCCACTCTGTATATAATTCAGGCATTAACTTTGAGCTCAAGTAATAATAAAATATCTGTTTGAATTGATACAATATCTATTTGTCCAAATCATATATAATTTGAAACGTTCAATATACATTGTAATATTGCGTGCAGCGATTGAAGTATCACACTATTTTTAATATAAAAATATCCATTGATTTTATCAATACCATTTTGAAGATTTTATGCTGTTTTTCCATGGAAATTAAAGTTTTAAATACAATTCGTGAAAATAGAATCAGAAGTTAACATTGTTAGAAAATGTTACAGAATAAATTAAATTCATATTTAGTTTAATTGCGATAAAAACCTTAGCGTCCATCATTTTTAACAAATTTTAAATAATTTTACAATGGTGGTCGACTCCTATTTGTTTCCGAAATTACATCGTTGTTGTTATTCTATGAAAAATATAAAATTACTATATAAATAAATTACAATATTGAAATATATAAATAACATATATTAAATAAACAACAAATGTAATAATAATTCCATAGCGTCATATTTCGTCACTCAAAAATAGTTCTTTTTTTTAAAACTTTCATACTGTATGCCGCTAATAGCAGGGTAGGCAAAGGAATCCTAGCGTTAAGACACTCCGTTCCTTACTTTTGGCCGAGTGGGATTACTCTATAGAAAAAGAATTACTCTTTAGCTGATTTGTAGCTTTAAACGGATCGGAAATGTCTTAATGGAAACGGAGTGTCTTAACACTAGTTTCCGAAGTTGTCTCTGCCTACCCTGCAAAGTGCAGGAAACAGCGTGTGACGCATAGCATGTTAGACAGACCATAACCTAGTTGTTTACGTTCGAGTTTGAAGCCTCCGTGTTGAGTAGCTTGGTCATTATACTATATCAATATATAAAGTATTCTCGATATCCTAGTCTTATGAAAAGCGAGGCGGTAGGTTCTGTCACCTAAAACCAAGTAAGGGTCCAGGAAATTGGGCGACAAGCTGCTAAGGCAAGTGACGTAAGTTCCTTTGACCTACTGCAATATGGAAAACAGCGTGAAGCTACTTTTTTATTTACCTTCATTTGAGTAGTGATCGAACCTGCATACATATTTTTCGATTTCACGCTGTATCCTGCAGAAGGAACCTACCAACCTATTGCTGTATTTCATTTATCGGGTGGAAATCGAACCCACTACACACTGTTGTGGCCCTGGCCACGACGGCCTCAATATGACCCATAATATAATTTTTTCACAAAATTTTATTTTTAGCTATATATGCACATTTAGGTAAAGAGGTATAGTTAAATTAAAAACTTCAATTACACACATAATAATATTTTGATTTATTCATATTACATATTTTAATTACACACACAAAATTTGAAAGCGACGAGTTAAATGTAGTGTTCATAGAAGTTACGCGGAAACACTGGTGTATGAGGAAATACCTACTAAAAATATTATTATTACTTTTAGTTTCTCACTATACCCCACATGCAACTGGTTAGGCAGAGGCAATCGGGGAATCCAGTGCTAAGACACTCCGTACCTCTTAAGGAAACGTGGGGACGAGGTGTCTTAACACGATGTTCCCTCTGCCTACCCTGCTGTGTGTTTATATACCGTTGGAATGTCGTCACTAGAACCGTTGTAATTTTTGTTCAAAAAAACTTTGTTATATAGATAAAATATATTTTCTATATAACAAACGTTAAATTAAGTTATTTATTTATAACTGAAGGCTGTTTCTATTATTCCTTGATTTATCAAGAATAACATTGGTAAGTACAATTATTATTTAAGTTTATTAACATTTATGAAAATCTTTGGACATACACAATTTTATAATATTTGGGGTGAAGAGCCACGCGAAAAAGGTGAATAGACACGCCACACGGCAGAATGGTTGCAATTTACAGACTATCATTACTGATGATATTGATATTATATATATATATATTGATAATTTAAATTAAAATTCAAAATATTCTTTATTCAAGTAGACTATTATAACATCAAATGAACATTTTAAAAAAAGCTACCACCGCGGTTCGGAAGGCAGTTCTGCTGAAAAGAGCCGGCAAGAAACTCAACAGTTGCTCTTTTCAAAGTCAATGGTATAATTACATGAATTGGCAGCTATCCTGCATGACATTCAATAGACATTAATTTCAGACATCTTTATCCTGTAATTATTTATTGTTATTGCAATCATAAGACTTTGATTTAATTAATTCAATTACAATAACGATAACACTAATTAAGTTATTTTTTTACTGTCGTTTTAGCTTACGTAGACAAATAAATTCTATAAGCTCATTCTTGAAATAAACTTATTGAACATTGTCATGGATTTGAACGAGGAAAGCAACGAGCGTTGCCATGCCACCTAAAACCTGAAACAACATTTTATATATAAATTTACTTAAAACTTATTTTGTCTATATTCTTTTTAATTTTTTTTTCATCTTCATATTTTACCCTAGCTTTATATAACAGGATAGGCAAGAAATAATCTATAAGAAATGTACAAAAAATAACAAACCATGGGAATAAAGGTCCTAGTGATGTCAAAGAGGCCGAGCGGAGCAATGACAGGATCGTGCAGCAACATGTTCATCTCGAAACACTTTAAATGCGCGTGCGCACCTCGCGATGTGGCTGACAGTTCACTCACTAACTGTCGTATATCCTACGTTGTAAAATATGTTGTTAAAATAATTAATTTTTTTTCCATATCAAAATTAGGAATTTATCAAGCCTCTTCTTATTTGTAGAGTTAATTTAGGTGGATTTTTTCAGGGTAATAGTAAATGAGCTAATCCTTACTAAATAATAAAATTTCTAATTGTCAATTGCAAATTGATAAATCAGTATCTCTTTGCATCACTTAGCAATTTTTTTACCGATCTGCACAAAACTGACACTGTTATCTTTGTGCAATCTGACCTTAGAAAGACATCATAGAGTTCAAAACACCGATTACTGAAGTGGTTTTAGTTGGCGGGACTTAAACATCCACGTCGGTAAAGCTGCTGAGCCCGCCGGAGCAAATATGTTCATGAGATTTAGCTGTCGTGAATACGTGTATAGTCAAATTGACTACCTGTTGACCTGGCGGTGTAACTGGTGAAAGCTAACTAACGGTGACGTACACGGCGAATCTAACTATAAGCTC
Organism: Heliconius besckei; assembly: GCA_018249835.1. Classification (NCBI taxonomy): domain Eukaryota; kingdom Metazoa; phylum Arthropoda; class Insecta; order Lepidoptera; family Nymphalidae; genus Heliconius; species Heliconius besckei. The sequence continues at coordinate 484 of DWNA01000478.1, read as the reverse complement.
ATTCCAGACGAAAGCCAGACGGCTCAACATCGTCGTCATGTCATGAACTTTAGGGACAGAAGTTCATATACAAACTGGCACGTGCCCGGGATAAAGAGACGCAAGATATTGGAAAATATCTATGTCTCAGAGATTCCTGGGGCACGCTGCTCTGCAGTCCTGCCTCTGTGAAGGAGAGATAGAGATGTCCAAGCCCGGATAAGCGCTGTCTAGGCCATTTGGCGGGACATTACATTACGAGAGCATCATCCGATCAGTTATTTTATACGGTACCGAATGCTGGCCAGCACTATTTTGGCACACTCAGGTAAATTCTACACTTCACTCAGGAAAGGAGCTTCTCACGGAAATGAAGATGCTGATATGGATGTGCGGCGTAACGCAATCTTACCGCATACGCAACACGACAACTCATTCATTCGAGATAGTCTTGGGATCCGTGACAAAGCGGATAACCGCCGAGTCTAACCACCGAGGATATTAA
>DWNA01000477.1:0-23120 GCA_018249835.1 Heliconius besckei | reverse complement strand
GCTACAAATTATTATTTACCTTTTCGGCTAAATCCTCATGAGATGGTGCTCTTACCTCTACCCTCCATACGAACTTTTCTAATTTTATATTATTTCCAATAGTGTGTGATGACATAAAGATGTCAAGAGACAACTAAGATATAGCGACTTCGATTTGCGAGAGACAGAAGTTAAGAATACTCTAGATAGGTACTCTAAGAATAATGAATAGTTTTAAAGACATTAGCGTTAGATTCATATCTTAGTATTTTTTTAAACGTTTCCAGTCTCAACTCTCGATCTTTAACCTTTTATTTTATATAGATAGACGCATTTGTGTTGAATTATGTATAAAGAATAAATAAAATATAAAAATATATTTACTTAAGGTTTAAATATCCTAATTGATAAAATTTTCCAACAATAAGTTCCTCAAAACATTATAAAGAACTTTGGCTGACAGAATAGGAACCAACATTTTTTTTAAGTACTTTTTCGGATGACCAAAAATGTTTTTGCTTACGTAAGAATACGCAATCTGTATATAATTTTATTTTAACTATGTTATATATCGGAAAAAAATATATCAAATTATAATACTCATCACATTTACATAATGTTAAAATTGTTTTGATACATAATTTATGTACAGATAAAATAAAATAAAAATTGCGTTAAAGAGAACTTTAAATTTTAGCTTCAATAACGCATTAATATAAAATAAATACTATTTTCAAATAGATTAACTTTGGCACAGATAAATGTTTGACACAAATATTGGCATACAATATGAGCACTCCCAAGACCTTTACGTTAGGCCTAATCTCTAAATAAGGAACTTTATTTTAGTTTTAATACACTGTATTAGTGTTATGTATTCATAATGGTGGTTCTACGTGTGTAGCCCCTGCGAGTGGCTAAGCCTGAGCCTTGAGCTTCGCATTCCTTCCTTACTCTATCTATGATGTCAGCAACCAGTTTCTCCTCTTTTGATCTCCTTTCCTCCCAATTCATATCTGGCTTATTACTCGTAGCTAAATCGACTGAAATCGAAAAATATAATACAATTATGTAATAATTCGTAGGATTTAAATTTTCAGCTGACAACTCGTTCGTTAAGTGAGTCCATATAAATATTACTTAATTGTTAATATAAAACCTACTTAAGATTTAAAATGAAGCACTTTTATTTCAATATTTTTTTGCACAATGATCAAAATTTTACCTTTATTATTACTCTTATAAATTTTTGGAGAACCCGCAGATTTTGATGAAACGTTATTTATATGTTTTCCATTATTTTGGTAGTTTGGCACACTTGACTTTGGAATAGCCAGTTCCGGGTCCATTTCTTCTTTAACGTCAGTTTGGGTGGTGGTTGTTTTCGATAGTGCTTCAGCTTGTGTATTTGTAAGTACAGGACTGGAGTCGCTTAGGACTTCGCTGTGTCTGCTTGCTAAGTGTCCAATATATCCTGAAAAAAAATTAAATCACTTATATGATTAATAATATATAGAATAGTTTATTTTCAGCGATTTATTCTACTTCTTGTGCAAACTATTAGCCTTATTCAATATTTAACTTTTTCATATTTACAGTTAAAAAGTTGCCAATTCTTATTCTAAAAACAAACCTTTTCTGCTCTTGAAATACACCAAACACTGTTCGCATTGAAATAATGGAGCTGGATTCAAAGGCTGTATAACATGTAATTTATATTTATGTCTGTACCAATGAGTGCGACTCTGTAATATTTCTCCACAAAGCTTGCAAATAACGCTACCGTCACTTCTTGTTAAATATTCTAAGAAATCATTGCGAGCTTTCGGAATATCTTTGTTATCGTCCTGATCTTTATTTTCACTGGTTTCATTTGTCTTTTCTGTTAAAAAATGTATACCGGTTTCCTCTGTAGAGCTTAAAGCGCTTTGTTGGACTTCCACTATATTTTCTGGACCAAATTCACCTCTCGACGAATCTGATAAGACTTCTAGAGTAATGATAGGCATCCCGATGATACCTTCACTGTCTTCTTCATATGTGTAATGGAATTCTGTAACACAAGTGTATTATGAAGACTTTTCAACACTGTTTTTTAACATAAATGCCTTAAAAGGCAATGTGTAAATTTAATGATTATGTAAATTTTAAATACTATTTATATGTAGGTACTTACTTACTTGAAATCAACACGGCAACATTAACATAACATTTATATTAATAAACAACATATTTTGCTACAAATAAATTAAAAATTAAGGATTAAATAAATAGACTGTTTTAGTCTTTAATCTTTTATTTGAATTATTATTTGTAGTGTACATATTTATTTACGCATTACATTCAATGCGTTGGTAAGATTCTTTTCCTTAAATAAACTCTATTTAATTCTTGTTACATAGAAATTACTCTCTCATAATCCGTAGCTTACATCGATTTTTGTTAAAGCTTTGCTGTTTGCAATGATAATTTTATTCTAAATAATAATTACAATAATTATTCAGTTAAACTGTGGTAGTAATGTTAACGTTTATATAGATGTAGAAACTATTTCTATATTAAGTTCTTAAATTGTAAAAATACTATAAGAATAGTAAATGTTAGAGTCCAATAACAATCATAGTCTCTGATTATCTAAAATGCTATCGACAGTTTCCGTTCCCCATTTAAAGACCACTGACCATCTGAACCTAAGTAGATAAAAGAGAACATTGCATTAAATTAAAATATTCACAAAGTATAAAAAGTAATACTAACACCGTCTTTATGATGACGAACGGCATAATAAATATTCTGTACTCAGTAAACTATTAATTTAATAGAATATAGAAAAAAATTAACACGCATATAAAGATTGCACTACCTTGAAAGTTACATGAGGATGAGAAGATATTTAGACTTTAGAGCATTCTGGTAGTTTTAATTAATTTTTTCTAATTTCTAGTTGAAGTGTTTTTACTCGTATTATGTATATGATAACGGGTAATTAAAAAATTTAAATAACCAAATAATATTGTCAACCCAATAACCACTTCATTACAAAATTTAAAACGTTTTAAATAATAATATAAAAAAATGTCCACTCTTACAGTTTCTAGATGAAATCTCGAATAAAACTATAAAATAATTGTGAATTAATTATTAAAAAAACAACATTTTGTTGTTTTAAGCAAAAATTTCAAGTGTGTTTAATTTAAAAAATATAAAACCTCTATACATCCGTAAGCTTTTTGCAACATAACTATGTAATAAGAATTCTTCAATTTTAAAAAAACGTCACTTATTTAAATTAGTAATATTACGTCAACCATCGCCAATTATTTTTTATAAAAGTAGTAGTCTACGTATTTCGCGACCATAATACTTAATAAAAAAAACGATCTCTCGTTTATATAATCTATAGTTACACATAAGCTGCCTTGCAGCACGTGGTTAGAAATGAAAGTAAGATACAACAATGAACGTCTTGCTAACTTAGTTAGCACTAATATCACAAAACAAAATACTACAAAAGGAAAGAAAATAAAAACATAAATAACATGGTCACCACCAACATAAACTCAGTGAAAACCCGATAGCTATCAACAGGAATGAAGAAGAGGATCGAGAGGTCTCGTCGTATTTTAGAACGAGTTACGAACAAAATTTGTGCGATCGACTGGCGCTGGTATACCTATCTAAGAATCACACTGTTATAATTGTTAATACCTTACCGGTAATATAAATCTATAATGATCCAAGTTCAACTTAATTATATACATAAACTTGAACTACCAACTTAATATAAAAAATTGTGCGCTAAATTTAAACACAAAAAACTCAATAGTAATATTTTAAGTAATATAGTATAATCTATTATCTAACATTATGTAATGCTTATATAAATTGCTCGTGTTATTAAAACTCTTTAAACATAACCTAATATTAATCTTATATTATAACCGTGGAGATTATTAATAACATCTAAAAATCAGACGTTAGTTATTACGAATAACAGGATTAAACCAGTTTTATATAAAAATTTTTGTTATTAATAAATTTATTATAAATTGACCAAAAAATAATTATTTATAGTTTAAAAGAAACGATTTAATCTTAGCATTCGCAATCTCTAAGTCTGTAACAAATTCCTTATCAATGGAAGAACTGCTGATTGTCGTCTCTGAGCTCTACTTCTAGAGCCTATGTTCTAACACTATAATGAAGATATGGAAACGTTTATACAACATTAACATATGCGCTATGGCACTTATAGATTTTACGTAAGTATATTATCGCATATATTTTTTTAAATCTATAACTTTACCTCTGGATATAAAGAATTAACCATATAAAGTAACAATAGGCTCACTAATATTCAAACAGTTAATATTAAAATATTTCTATATTATAAAGTCTTTAAAATATACCTATGTATAAGTAATAATAATAATTGATATTTTATCACGTACTGATCGTAATTTTTCAAATAAAATTTTTTTTCGATATAAATTTTGAGGGTATCTTAAGAAGCCCTACAATAATCCTCTACTATAAAATATATAATCTTACTCATTTGTAGTCTTACTTAGATATTGTTATTATTAAACGAGACAAGTATTCATTTGCAACCATTTTACCACATCCTTTAAATATTGTCAAAAAATATGTTTAGTGCGCAGACAGATAAAATGTAAATTACAGTCTTTGGTTGGTGTCTTGCGATATGATGAAAAACACAACGTTTTTCTTAATCAAATTAAATGGTTTTTTTAAATTCAAGAATAGAAATACAATGGAAGGCACAATTCAGACTTGTAGTGCACCTACTAACGCTAGAAATTCTAAACATTTAAATTTAATACGCCGTAGTAGTTGCGTAACTGGCCTTCATAAAATCGTGTATATTTATTGTCTAATATTTGCACAACCATACTTTTAACAAGTAAAACGTAATGAGCTCTATAGAACAAACTTTAGATATTAAATGCATAACAGTATCATTGGAAATTACATACTATAAAAGTATAACGTTAAAATTTTATTCCAAAAATAGATTGAACACCCATGCCTATTGAAATCTGGTTATCTAACACTATACAAAATATTTTTATAGAATCTAAAATACAGGCGTTTTCAAAGGCACTATAACAATGGTCTAAAATGATAGCGATACTCTCGAATCGTTATAATATAACGTTAAGCCTGTGCTGGATCTGGCGACGAATGCGTCGGTGTAGAGTTGCGAGGCGACGCTGAGCCGACTGCCTCCAACTTTATTCCAGGTGGTAGTTGTCCTTCCATGCCGGGTAACATGAAGAAAGCATTTGGTGGATACACACAATCCTTCGGGACGTAGCAATCGTGCGTTGTTTTCATGTGGTTCTTCATTTTGTCTGGTCTGGAGAATTCTTTGCAACACACTGGGCACGGGAAGACTTTCCTCTGTTGACCTTCGTGATAGAGGAAGGCGTGCCTTTGGAATGAATATTTGTTTTTGAAAGTTTTTTGTATGTTTTCCTTCGCGCACTCCGTGCATTGATATACACCCTCGTTAACGGACGCATATCTGAACAGGTTGAGCCCACGCACTGACATCTCCGTCAACTGCTCAGCCGGATCGTTGGAAGCTGAATTCGCTCTTCTCCTTATGCGTCTTCTAACAACCGGTCTTTGCATCTGGCTCCCTCCTGTTGGTAACGTATTATTATTAATAGAATCGTTTTGATATTCGTTGGAAGTGGACGCAGATTGTGTTGCGGGGTTAACACGAATCTTTCCTTGGCCATCATTTGTGGGTGATGTAGGCACATATTTAATGTCTTTATTTTCGAAATCAGGCGTACAGCGACCTGAAATTAGGTATTTTTATTACCATAATGTTATTTCTGCAAATGGGATTTTTCATAGCATCAATACAATGTCAATGCAGTAATTTAAAATAAAACTAGCCATTAAAATAAAAAAATGGATATATGGAAGAAAAAAAAACAAAAGACGAAAATATATTAATATTTATTTGTTCAAATTGAATGACGAAATTAATTACACCACGATAAAAACAAAAACCATGATAGATGGAACTACGTTATAGACAAGTTCGTCATATTACATTATTTTAATATTGCTGAAGAAGTAGCACCAATTTATATTACGATTTACTGATAAAGCTCGTTTAACTGTCAGGATACAATGACAAACTCGTCTAAATTATGATTCCTTAAACAAAATATATATCAAACTAGGAAAAAAAATAAAAATTTTAAACATAAAATAAAAGTAGACGCTAAAATTTCTAAATATTTAGATACAAGATAAAATAATAGATGCTGTGCAAAAAGGTCTTCGTTTGATTAACACTAGGCAGTGGTTAAAGAATTTTAAACATTTGGATCAAAGGTTGGATTCTACAATGTCAAACTTCTAAAACTATATATAATAAACGTTAAATCTACGTAATAAATTAAAAAAATAAAGTAACAAAAAAAAGATAGTTTTTACTATGTTAAAAATAGGACTCAAGTGTTTGCATTTGGAACTATTTCGGCAAGTGTTGGTACATCATTTACAAAAAATAACGTATTATTTTTACTTAGCTCATAAGATCACATAAGGTGGGTCTTTAAGTCGAAATATTAGTAAAATTCTGGCAAGGATTTCATATATGAAAATTATTGTTAGAAAATAGCTGCTCTCTTTGATTGAACATAACCAAATAAAATAGCCTCATAATGGATAATATTTAAAAAAAAGACATCTAAATCTATTGTTTAAAAATAAAAAATACAAAAGCAACAATTTGTACTGAACCAAAAATACTTTGTTTCGCATAGCGTCAATTTGAGCAACATAGAAAGCATGTTAACATAACTAACTCTAACCACACCGTCTACGTCTGTAGTATCATATGACAACATACCTACCTGTTCAGTCCTCTCTTCGTGACTACTAGTTTTCTATAGAATAGAAAATTCACTCCATTGTAAACAACACAATTTATGCCTACAATATTATAAATAACTTAAATTAATCTTTACTAATTACCCGTGTTGTTACTTTGCTACTATTAAACATAGTTTTTACTTTTCATTAATGTCTGAATAGTTTATAAGTTAAGCATCGTTGCTGATATTACCATAAAAGGTACGCTTAAAGGTAAAGTCGTACTTAAATTTCCATGTCATAAAACGAATCGATTGTGGCAAGATATTCGATATCTAATAATTTATGCTATAAATATACAATATAGGTAAAGAAGTAAAGAGTCTAAGTACTCGTAACAAGTATAACAGATAAAAGCATATTTTTGACATTCGAATTAAGAATACGCGCTTTGAGCGGTAAAGATTTCATTAAATGAAAACATCATTCAAAAATATAAGTATCATTGCGAAATGTCAAAAATTAACTTTTTAAAAGTTTACAAAAAAACATAATAAATTAAAAAAGGTATAAAAAGAAAAATTAATGGAACAAAACCAAACAATAACATTAATAGAAAAGATTCATTTTAGCTTTAACTTTTATTATTTTCTTTAAAGATTCTAAAAATAGTAATTAACACCTTATTGTATACGATCGTATTTCTTTCAATAACAAATAATGCTATGTGTAACTTTCGAATCTAATTTTTCTAAATATTACACTTTGCATTTGCTATTGTCTAAGTGCAAATAACAAAAAATATGGATTCAACATTTGGCTAAGAACTATATAATATTTTATTAATATTTTGCATCAAATTTACTGTGTCATGTTGAGATAAAATAGTTATCATATAATTTTATTTAAAACGTACTTACGAGAGGTGTAAAACGGTCTATATTAATTATTTTCACTTCTTGCTTGAAATGTAAACTGCTTGTAACCTTAACCTAATACTGAGGATATTCTACAATTTTAAAATAAAATATTTTCCCATTTTTTATTGTAAGCCTGCTAAAAAGATGACGGAACGAAAACATTTTATAGTAAACTTAGTTAAAAGAAAATTACTATGATTTTCCTCATTTTGTCAATCGCCTATCACATTTTTAGCATTGAATTCGTATATGTTGATTTGTAGATTGACGAACAAAAAATGAGTTTCAAATTAAATTTATTAATTATCTTTGACAATTAAAATCTATTATTTTCCTTAGCAATACAGTATTAGCCTACTTTTATTGATTAAAATTTTCAATACATAACAACTTTACTAAAATGAATTGAATTTACTTTGTGACACCTCTCTAAGTTATATTAATAGTACAATATAAAATAAACCATCATTGTAGTTATATTACAATCATAATATTATATTATTTATTCTCTGCAAATGTATTAATATTTTTCTACTTATATCTTTGAGAACTGCATATACTCTGTATTATAATAAGCATTAATATATACTCTGTAAGAATGAAACGGCATGAATAAAATCTAATTTGTATCTGTGGAACAGTAATAATGGAACAGTATATAGTATGTTTTGTATGTAAATGTCTATATATATTTATATATATTAAATATTTTACTATTATAATAGCACGTAAAATAATTGTGTATTCATTCAAAATGAACTAGCTGCACATATTAGCTGGTACCCCGTTTAACATCATTCGTTTTTCTAACGAAAACGGAATAAGGGCAACATATAGATATTTAAAATAACAATATTAACAAACAACATACACTTTAGGGACAATTCATTTTTAATGTCACATCACATGTGACGTCACCTTAAGTTTAATTTAGCACCAATTGATGATATAGCTTTAATTAAATAATGTTCCATCAATATAGAAATAAGATATTCCTCGTTAACATAAATATACATTTTATAATTGTTTATAACAAATACAATAGAATTTATAATTTATTTGTATAGAATTAAATGAAGGAACTCTGAAAGGAGAACGATTTACGTGGTTTCAATTAAGGAAAGTTGAAAGAAGTTTCACGTTAAGTTTAGGCACTGGCTAAATTGACTATTTTTAAGTTTTACAAAACTTTCGTTAATAGCCTCACCTTGATATATATCTAAATTTCTTTTTTAAGTACCTATCCATGTTATGTTCAAAGATAAATTTTTCATATAAAGATTATGAAAGGTACAATAAATTCGTTTATATGAATTCAACAGTCTTAACATTGATTAAATAGGCATTGTATACGCCTCGAATTTTACATTACGATTTTTTTTATCATTACAATTTACTCCAATTTTCATGTAAAGTGGGAAACATGAGATGATATCCCTAAATTTAACTATAAATGTCATATTTAACTACTTGGGCCTAGAGGTTTCTATAATCCTAAGGAAGCTTCTTAAAGTAGATTGTAAACTTTGAATAATGAAAATAAATAATTATACATAATATTCTTTGAAATTTCTTAGTCACCTAGTAGTCGATTTAACTTATTAATATACAAGTAAAGGCACACTAATAGGCAAGCGTTCCCTGGACCTACTACTTATTAAATTGGAAACCTTTTAATTTTTGGGTCGTCAACGTAAAAGTTAATGTCCACATCTAATCTTGTTCTCTTCTGTCTTTTTCACAGATGGACGCTTATGAATGATAATTAATTAAATAATAAACTTTGACATGAGTAGGAGGATCAGTAACACTAAATGTTTTATGTAATGGAATCGTTTATAATCGTCTACCATCTATACTTTTTAAAGTTTCATTTCACATTCGCTATAGCGATTGAACCACGTCCGAAAAGTGTATAATAATTGTAAACTTGGCTAAGAGACAATGTTTCCGACAAAACGTGTCTAAACATTAATATATATATATTTATTCCAACAACAACTGAATCGAGAAAGTGTAGCTATCATTATATGGAAGACTACTTTTGCCTCTAAATTTAACTAAATAATTTAATAAGTACGAATTCCTAATATATATTTAAGGCATTTTGATTTCTACTAAAATAGAATTTTCAAATCATCTCATGGTTCCAGTATTTGAAACTTTTCTCAAAGCACCTTGCTAAAATCACTTTTAACAACAATCACGTCTTCGTTTTAAGTAATATTTACAAAAAAATAAATAATAATATATTTCGTAAAGACGAATCTGAGTCCGTCATAAATAAATCTGCTATAACATGAAATTGGTAGGAGAGTACATTATCGCGAGTGCTTTATATAACGTCCCCTATATATGGATTATATAATAGATATAATATACGACTCCTAAGATTAAGTTACAATATTGTCTTTGACAGATACTTGTTTACAGAAGGTACTTAATTGACCTATAGATATAGATATAATGTAAAGTGTATAAATATACATGTATCTCGATAACGAAACAAGAACATGGAAAATATTGTATGCTCTGTCACTACTGCTGAATCTGGAACTAGACTACACCTTTTAATGAGATTAAGCTATTCTATTACCTTAGCCAATATTCATAATGGTCTACGTTTGAATAGAATAACGTTTACAACCAAACATTTCAACATTGATAAACTATTTTAAATTAAACCTTAACAAAATCTACAAAATAAAATCATAGCCCGTGTTGAGTTTTACTTCGGAGAAGTTATTGTAAATTATACAACTAAGATCACTAATAAGGCAAGTTAAATGAAAATGCATCTCACACCACTACCGACAATGGCATTAGTATCGCCTTTTTGTAGACTCTAACGTATCATAGCCTCTCTTCAGGATATATTAAATAGTTACAATATAATTAAATATCATTCATTCTAATTTACAAAAAGGCTCCGCCATTGGTATACTCATAAAAATAACCCCTAAACTACACTAACTAATTCAGTTCAATGAGAATTGCGTGTAATCGAATAGATTACATTTGAATTAACGATCACCGTGAGTAGTTACTTTGTACCCTGAAATTTTTATAAGTAATAAAATTAAGTAACAAGTGAGTGCAAAATAACAAGTAAATTATAAAAATTTTCTTATTAAATCTCTTCGAAGTTCAGCACTCTGAGAAACAAATGGAACAACATAAATAAATAGATAAATATAACAACAAACGACATGTGTCGCTAAAATATCAACAAAACTTATTGATATACTGTGAAACTTAGAGCTCGAACGCCTATTCAATTGCAATCTACATAATAACGACTATTTAAAATTCAAATTCTAAATTTACTTAATGTTGAATTTAACATAAAATCAGATCTCTTTAAACAATTGCTTTTGTAGAACAATTTCTTCGATATATTTAAGACTCTTGCTTGGCCGTTTGCTCATTGGCGTTCGGCTGATTCTTGTGTATGATCTTAAGATGGGCAATCATATTATCTTTCCTAGTAAACTCCTTATAGCAAATGGGGCAAGGAAAAACTTTGACATCCTTTTTGTGAGAAGTCACATAGTGTCGACAGAAATTACTGATATGAGTGTAAACTCTAGCGCATATTTTGCACCTAAAGACGTTCTCTCCTTCTTTAATACAATAATCCCTTACAGACTCATTAGTCTCCTCGTGATAGTTACCCACGTTACCAATATTATTTTTTCGAATAGGCGAGGGAAATATGCGATGTTCCCAGTTAGTTTGTGTTAAATCAGATACTTCGTTGTTAGTTAAATTTAAATTACTTTGCTCTAATTCAGCGGCAAATAATTGGGTGGCAAGAGCAGGCATGAGAACGGTTTCAGGGGGGAACTTATCAAAGCTGTTAAGGGCGGGATTCAAATTGGATAATCCAGAAAGCTGATTGAACAGGCTTCGAGCTCTAAATTTAGATATTTGGGGAAGTATTTTTTTACTATTCTTTGGCTTTAGATTACGACCTAGTCTTGTTTTGTCATCTGCATCTTTAATGGGGCCTTCTCGAGAGTTAGAGTTTTCACGGCTTCTATCTGGGTTGTATTTATATTCGATCGGTTCATTATATTCATCTGTTATTTCCGAATTTGGCTCCTGTTTAATAGATCCATTTTCAATCGATAAAACTGGGCCGTTTGTCGGAAAATTTTGATGGTTTTCCTCTTTTTGCACTTTGTCAATATCTGAAATTGCATAACACGACTACTTACTGATTGAATAAACTAACGATATATTTGATATGTATGAAGGAAATAACTGGAAATATTGTAGGACGGGAATTGTTATTCATTGTATTCAAGTATAGATACTAAAATATTTCCAATTATGCCTTAAATGAAGGAAAGCTATTGGGAATAAGCCTTGTTTGTTTTCCCGTATCTCATGTAAAATATATATTGACTTTTCAAATATTATAAGAGTGAAAATATACCGCTCAAACCATTACCACACCGAAATCGCCCCTGGCCATTCCTCTAATAGCTCTCCCCGAAAGCAGAAAAGCAAGCAATAGTAATCTTGTATAAAGTAATAAGCATTTATTGTCTCGAATACGTAACGTCATAAAAATTTGAGAGATTATCACTTACCCCTTCAGAATAAAGTTTAAATAAATATAATATAGTTTTATTACACTTCACTTTTCACTTGTTACATCCTAACATCAAAGCTTATATCCCAGTAGCTTTTCTCTTTTTACATTATCGTGATATTTAACTATCTTAAACGGTGTTAGGTAAATGGAAGGAAGATTATAAAATATTTACAAAAGATAAGCGGAAATTATCTTGTATCATTTCTTTTACGGTATTGTAAAATAAATATTTTTTTCGTTTGTTTTTTTTAATGAAACCGATGATTTCACTCAAATTACTCATAAAGGATTTAACTTAATCTAAGGGTCTACAAAGAATTATAAAATCTAATGACGGAAACTTATACTACGATAATGGATTCGAACGTACCTGCCGATTCAGAATCTTTCCCTGATGTTGGAGCCTCGTTGGACTGTGTGTCATCACCCTCATCGATCATCAACGCCTCCCCGCCGTCTTCACCTCCGGACGTGGCCCCGTCTTCCGCATTAAAACTGTCCATTGACATTTTGACTTCCAACATTTCTGGCGATCCACGAAGTAATTGGTCTCCTGCCCTATTTGAAGAATTATGTGATGCAGACTCCGGAATGAATTCACCTGGGGGACTGGCGGCCGTATTCAGAGCATCACTAGAGCTTCCACTTAGCTTTCTGGGTCGGCCTCGTTTTCGCTTCGGCTGCATTAAAGCATTGCCCAATAAAGGCATTAGCAAATTAGGAGGCGCCCCTCCGCTAGGCATGCCGGATGCAGGCCTCTTTTGATGCATATATGGATGAATTCTATGTAGCTGCGGTGGCGGAGTGTTTGCGGATGTGTTTGTATTTTGTTGTTGAATTAGCGAATTTGTTAAGGCAGGTATGTCGCATTTCTCCTCATTGACTTCTGTGAGTCCTTTTATTCTTAAACTCTCTGCTACTTTGAGGAACGCGGTCAGACGCTCTTGGTCGACGCTCACTTCGCCTCTGTACATAAAATCGAGTAAGCTTTTCATATCAGAGTACGGAACATCCTTCAAAATAACGATAGGGTGTTTTTCCTGGTGATTAACAAAAAGGGCTTGAAAGTAAGGACTGCAAGCCGACAAAACCATTTTGTGTGCTTTAAGCAATTGGCCTTCTACAGCCAGTGTTACGTCAGTGAATGTCTCTGCGTGTAGAAGCTGATCAAACACTGACAACATATTGGTTTGGTGGTTATTCCACCGCAAACAAAATCTTTGCGTAGCCATCTTTGCTCTGTTTATTCTTCTTTGGAAGATGTGAATAAAACCAGTTCTGGCTTAAAAGCTATCAACAATTTTTCAATGGTGTATACATAAGTATTCTCTCTTAACCCATGAACATATACAACAAATCTTTAACAATGAATAATGTTTACTCAGAAGCCATCTTTAATTTGTTTCATAGTGCTAGTGCTTTCGGTGTGACGGGCGTAGGAAGCTCTGAAATGAAGAAACAATTTATTTAACTTAATACAGGTACTAAAGTAAACTGGCAATTAAATATCCTATTAGAAGACAAATATAAAAGATAAAAATAGAAGAGGTAACTTTTACATAAAATAATATTAATTTTACAAAATTGCAGTGTTAAGCAGGAATAATATTTTTTCAATAATAAAAGACTACGCAAAAGTTGATCCATAGCAAATTAATAATAATAATAAAAAAATTGTGTATAATTAACGGATCGCTCCTTTTTGAAAAAAGAAGACGATTAATACGCTAGACAATAGTTGCATAATGAAAGATATAATTTTAAAAAAATCTTTTTACTTTTTGTAAACAATTAAATTATGTGTTTATACTTGGAAAATATCATATCAAATTACGATGATTTTTTACAAATTCAATTTAAATATAAAATGAAAAATAGTTAAAGACTATATTTATAGCAGCATTTCTTTATATTAAAACAAAATAATTTAACAAATTTATAATGTAGAGTTCAAGGGTATTCATTATTTTCAAGTTTGTTATGAATGATCCAGTAGATTTATACAAGGTTAAAAAAATCGAGGGCGCCTCTAGCGGCGGGAGGCGAGTCCGTGCATCGCCGAGCGCACTGCAGTAGGAAAACATTCTACGTGTACTAGTAGGTATGTATACACAGTACCTACAAGCTCATATTAATTTGTGCAAAATATTCCACCGTAAGCTTTGCCATATTAAAATACATACATTGACATAAAAACACGTTAACATAACACCTCCAAAAATCCAATTGGAATCCGATTGGAACCGAACTTAAATAACTTAAAACCTTGAAAAATCATAAAAAAATCTCCACATCCACAGGTGCTGACCACAAACGTTATCGCGGTATTACTACGCACCCAGTCGAGCGCGTTACATTACGTCATCACAATGGCATTATTACCTACTAACTATATCCACACAAATTCGGCCGATAATGGGAGATAAGGAGGTTTCGCGAATAATTATATCACTGCACTAACGTAATTTGACATACCACGCGTATCTGCACCACGATCAACTCGACCCTTTTATGGGAGTGAGGATCAGCCCTTCCGCCATAGTCCGAGTCCGCGTTTACGTCGCACCCCGCTCACCCGACGACTGACGGCCGCAGCCCGCAACCCCGCGCGCGAACGACTCGCTCCGCTACTCGAATATCTCACACAAAAAATACGTCGTCATCATCGAAATGGCGGCAGCGGATATATTCAGCGCAGGGTGCACGGTAAAATATTGATTTATTGAAATTTATTGATTTCCTCTCCTGCAGCCGGGATCGGGCTGGCGTTGCTGGGAAATTATCCAATATGACTCACGGAATGTTCCTAATGGGGTAGTCGATTTATATTTGGCTCTGATTTTAAAATACCGCGTAGGGGGATACTGTGATGGCCATCTCGTTTATTAGACGCGTGATAGGGGCGAGGCCGGTACGCGATTACACTAAATCTTATCGTTTGCCATGATTACAGCTATTTTTTGTTATAGAACATACTTCATGTGTAGAGCGTCTGCTTAATTATATTTATTATACATTTTAATTATAACTTATAAAGTATTTTTAACTTTCAAGCCAATCGGAACGCGACTAAAAATAAATACCTATACGGAATAAAGATTAAAAATAAAGCCTTATCATGTGATTCATAGCGAGCGTTTAAGCGTGCTTGCCAAATTGAAAATCAATTTAGCGAAGCACATAAACACAAACATGATCGTCATCAGCGACATACCTTCCCAAGTATATTTCAAGGGATGAGTTTTCCACGTGAAAAACATGAATCCATTGGTGTTGTCGCCATGTCAGCAGCCCGCGGTGCTCCGTCCCTGTCGCGCGCAGGGTGCGCTGGACGCCGCCGAGCGCCGCCGGAGACGGCCGACGCTCCCCCACTTTTCGCAATTGAACGCACGCGATACCGTACGGAAAATAGACCGCGGGGCGCACTTATTTTTTAAAATTTTAAATATATAATACACACTTTATAAACACTTAAAAAGTTTAATACCCATAACAGATTAATTTAAATTAAATAGTTCACTTTGTTGCGTAACTTATTTAGTTAATAACAATTTTTCAAGGATAAAAGGATATGGAACGAAAAATCCGCGCGCGGTTGTGACGGAAGTGTTTTTAATAAAAATGGCCTGCCGCCTCGGCGGGAGGAGTGGCAATGGGCAATGAGGTCGGTACCCTCTCTCTGGCACCCGCTCCCCTCCCTACCGCGCCACTCCACAGGGTTAGAAAGTTACAAAAGTGAATCGAGGAAAACGTGCAGCAAAGCAATAACGTCCTGGATGATGGGAACCGACAACTTCAGGGTGGGGGGCCATGCACTACAATTATTATGATCGAACACATTACAAACATCTATCTATCCAAGATTCAATTCAAAGTACTTAAATAAAATTTAAAATTAAAGGAATATTAGTAACCCGCTTAATAAATAAATACTCAAACGGTGTAAATACCAAAATATTATTTATTGTCATATATTGCCAATAATCAAATAACAAATCAAATTGTCAAAATTAAATTACAATAAACATTAAACAGATAATAACAGATTTATATTATTAATTAAGATACTTAAATATAATGTAAACGACTTATAGATTCGACTTATTCAATCGATAATAGCGAGTGAGTAGTTGCAGGTAAAATTAATTTCGTTATAATTCACGTAGAGCAGGCGGAAAATCGAGAGCTAAAGCTGATTTTAATTAAACTTACATTGTATGTATAACAACCCATCAACTGTCGCTAGAACGAAATACAAAAAAAAAGTATAAAATTGATTTTCTGCTTTTTGCAATCTGTGCTCTGAATACGGACCCAATTATGTTATTTTTGTAACAACGAAAGTTTGTAAAAATAAAAGCTGTTATATCGATTTCCAGAGAGTAATTCAGTAGCGACCTGACCTAGGTTATCGTGTCACTGAGCTGAAGTCCTTACCCGAGGTGACCTACATTTTGAGGCTGGTGCATAAAGCCTTACACTTTCCCCGTAATACAAACATGCCCTGAAATCCTGTATATGGCATTTGCCTACTTTTAAAAGAGTATGCATTCAATTAATTGTGTTATTCAATATAATTAATATGTTGTTATTGTCGATATTTCATATAAAAACGTCTAAAATTAATTATTTAATGTCATTGAGTACATTTGTGTATGCTGTGACCTATGAGCAGTTTCATTGTTTAAATATAAGAGAAATACAAACGTAATAAGAAATACAAAAGTATTGATTTCTATTGATTTCGAAATAATCTTTATTTATTTATTTTATTCATTTAAATAGTAGGTTGATACAAAGATTACAAATTCATGCAAATCTTAATTAACTATGTTATAATAGTCAATATTACTTAATACC
This sequence comes from Heliconius besckei, assembly GCA_018249835.1. Lineage (NCBI taxonomy): Eukaryota > Metazoa > Arthropoda > Insecta > Lepidoptera > Nymphalidae > Heliconius > Heliconius besckei. The sequence goes on along the minus strand of DWNA01000477.1, from coordinate 5,897 downwards.
TACATTGTTAAACTACTCTTACTCAAATGCTAAATTAAATTTATGCTAATTTCGTTGCAAAATAATTGGATAATAATGGATATTAAAGTATTCATGTAAATGAAATGTAATTTACTTATATTATACTAATATGTTCACTAACGACAGATCCTGATTTCATCAGGATACATATTCGAAATTAGTATTTTAAAATAGTCAAAATTATTACGCGTTGAGTTTTGATAATCACTTTCTTTGAAGTCATTAATATGTTCTTATTTATCCCTATTACATGATCTAAATAAGATTTGCTATTATAAAATTTTAATGAACCCCATATTTACTTTACCCTTAAAGTCATTCACGTAAACTCAATTTTAAGATTTAGAATTGTTCAACATAATATATTGATCCTCATCTTGTCGAACTTTTGAGTAATATTTCTTTTATAACTTCTACCTTAGTTTGTAAATAAAATATGAAGGTAGGCAGAGGCGAATTAGTGCTTAGACACTCTGTTCCCCATACACTGCCTTATATTCGAGATACTATGTGTTGAACGTCGTAAGTCAACACTCCAAAGGAAAATAACTTATTCTGGCAAGTGGCAATCGAATCCATAACTGTCGCGTTTTACAGACGCTGTGCCGTGACAGACCTCTTGAGGTTTTGAATTAACATACGAGTATATTTACAATTTACATAGACATTTATAATTTTTTAAAAATATAAAGTTTGATTTAATTAAAATATTAAAGCATAATTCAAATAATAACTGTTTGAGTACTTATGTTATTGATTATACGACTGTCCAGAGTGTGTGAACTATGCCAATGCCAATTTTACAAAGTACCTAATAAATGAATCCTGAAAAATAGTAAAATTTACGTTTATCTTTAGAAATTACAAGAATTATTTTAGATTAGATATTATTCACAAAAAATGATGAAATGAAAGCACCACCAATACTTCATCAAAAGAATTTAATTTCTTACGTGAAGAACCAACTTCGTTTGTGGCTCGAAACTTTTATAATCTAGTCTTAATTTTATAAAATGAGTAATCAATAAAAACGGTAATAGTAAACACGGTGTGAAATATACAATGTTTGGGCGTAGAGACCAATGAATAAGCAGAATGTTCGTAACGGCGCCGGCAGAGAGCGGCGTAACTGTTAAACTACAAGTGGTAAAAGCTGCAAACAAAAAGAAATCCTTTAGCTTTCTAAGAGACGTGTGCTCTCTCATTGCGAGGGAGACGATTTTATCAAGTAATATGTCATCATTGCGCTATCGGCGTTGTATCTTACACCTGTAGACTGGCCAATTTAATCTGGAATCCAATTAGCATTTATCATTTGTTTTATTATATATTTTATTTTGTTTTTTGTTAGTTAAATTATTAATTATAATATCTATAAAACGAAATTAAAAATAGCATTTTTAGATACGATTCAAATATTTTGGTTTTATTATCCGCAAAACCCACGTATGCATATCAAGCTTTTTTTAAAAAAAAATGATATAGATTTATATTAACGTTAAATGCTTCAGACGAATGTAGTAAGTTTTAATTTAAGCTGTAGTTACATAAATAATTATTTCAAAAATTTATCTTGTGGCCATTAAATATATAATTTGGTAAAAAAAAATTGGGTGCACTAGTGGGAGGTAGAAGGGCCCGTCCTGCTAGATTTGAATCGGTGCGACTAACGGTGAGGTCTCGGTTCATTGACTCTATTCGGACGCTCAATTTTCGCTGTACTGTTAGATAGCAACAGCAGACCCTGATAGAGACCCGAGGCGATGCTGGTGTCGATGGTCCTTTACGTCTTTATGTTTAATAGAATTATATTATATGTTTCGTGTCAAATTATTAATAAATTTGAGTTTAAATCATTTAAAGATCTTTACAATGGTCCATTCGACTAGTAATACGGATAAATAAAATAATTTTAGAATTACAAACATAGTTATCATACTATCAATTAATCTAGCGGTCGTATAAGGTGCACATGTGCCATAATTATACGATACTTGTAAGCGTGTCACTAGGGAGTGCCTCGTCCTGTCGCTACCAACTTACCAACTCCCAGTTCTCAGAAGGGCGCGGGTGAGAGCCAGAACTTATCATATACTACACATGCTTTGCTCAACTCTAAAGTAAACAAAATTGCAACATAAATTATACATAAGTATTAGATTTCATTTTTTATTTATATAAAAAAAAATGTTTTCCGAAAAATAAGTGACCTGAAAGAAAATTATATACTTTGCTACGTTACTTCGCATGTAGGTCGAGAGCCCTAGAATGTAAATTTCATAAATTAATATATGTATACACACGCGCTCTCGGCTGTTTGAAACAAAGGAAATAAATATTTTTGTTAATACAATTACTATTTGAATTTACCCATCTGTCAACTTGGCGTTTGGATATTATGAAATACATTATCTATAATTAAAAAGTTGTTATAATTTGTTCAATCATTAACCATTATTACTAATTATCAATTTTATTTGTTTTGTCAACGTTATTGTAATTCATATTTTTTACGTAATAAAATATTTTGATCATGGACGATTCACAATATATAAGTAACAATATATATAAGAAACATGCCTAAATTTTTCTGAGACATCTAATCGTAAAAATATATATTATCTGTATCTATCTGATAGCGGCCGATGCCGTACCCCGTTAAAGACATTCCGTTACTGCGCTGAGCACAAATTCAGTCTCACGATAAATCTACTTTTGACGATAAATCGATTAACCCTACACCGAAACCGAAACTTACAACAAATAACAAAATAATCTTGTTCGTAAATGAATGAAATTAATGAAAGTCGTTGTTGACAATCAAAGCTTCTGGAAGGCAAAAGGAATCTAGCTAACGCACCCATTTTCCGCTGAATTCTGGAGTCATTACGTATTGGCGGAAAAATACGCAGCGCTTTGCCTCAACAGAGCTAAGAAATGAAAATATTAATCTCATATATATATTGACAATAAAGAAAATATAATAGGTACTATATAGATACTTACAATTTTGACGATAAGAAACTCACCTATAAGCTTAATTTCCAATTTTACTATTTTAAGTAATAGGTACTTGGATATAACTATACAAACACAATTTGTCCAGATTATATTTTTTTAAGAATATTTTCTTTACGTTTTTGTACAACAAGCTTAGACTTCTATAGAAAAACCACAGCTCAAGTGTCAGGTAGAGTCAAAGTACAAGGTCGAAAAAAAATATCGAATAACTCCTGTTTATAAATAATAGATTTCCACAGTTTTGAAAGTTACTTATTAACTATTTAAAATTTCTTATATGATATAGCAACTTTTGTGCCTTTATAAAATCAGTATACTAGTATTCGTATATTAAAGATTTTGGAAGCGCGGGCTGGTTCGTGGTGGTGATTGCGTTTACACGGGGCCGATTTCTAGCCGTTCGGCTCCCACGCGGCAAGGTCAACTGCGAGGACTGCTCCCACTTCGTAGATTGACTTTTAATCATCGTGAATTAAACAGACTGGCAAATAAAATGACGGCAAAATATCATTTCTTGTCATGATGGTACAATATAAGTATTAAAATTTAAAAGATATTATACTGATATTATAAGATATTATAATTTGTGACCTACACGAAGGGTTTTTGACTAGAAAAAAATTGATGTTTCAAATAGTTTTTTCTGTTTAAGTTGGAAAATCCAAGTAGAAGCAGAACAAATACTTCCTTTTAAAACTTTGAATAATTAAAAATAGGATTTTGGTAATGTTGCGATATGTATTGAGTTTACCTTGTAATAAAAAATCCCCTCATTTATAAAGGCTTAGATTTTGATATATATTTAAATTTTCCAAATATATCTTACAAAGTTAAAAATCTAAAACAGAGAGAACGCAAAGTACAAAACTTCGATTAAACGCTCTACTTTTAGTACCGTTTTATAGTAAGTTTTACGATTCGCCAAATCGATCAAAGGTTTCAATCATTCTTACACATAGCACAGAATAAATCACACAGCATATATATAGTGTTGATATATATATTAAGTATACTTCAATATATAATCTGTGCAACCACCATCGCGGCGTGAGACCTTGGAAGGCGACGCCTACCTACCTCATGTTAATATATCTAACAACATTAGTACACAAAGCGATTCTATGCTTTATTTGAAGAGGCCACAAGTTGCAACTTTATAGGACTATTATAAAATTAAACCTTCAGTGACATTGGCTACAAAAGTCAGTCTAAGATAGTACTTTGATTTGTCTAAATATTCATTTGGTAAACATGTGATGTATCACGCCTACGCGATTTCGTAGCATCTCGATTGTCCCAAATCGATTTCAATCTTTGCGTAACGTTATTTAAGATTTTGAAAACGTTATCTAATTAATTCTAAAAGCCACTCCTGTGATGCTATGGGTATATGTATATAACAGGCGATTTTGATATCTATTCATTGCCAATATAATTGAGTGAAATAAAAAATAAAATTTCATATAAAACGTTTTCTATTTATAATAAAATACAATAATACACTAAGTAACAACATATACTGCTATAGACAAACCTAAGTAAATAAATGAATAAATCTTGTTATAATAACAAGGATACTTCCTTAGAACACATAAAAGTTTCAATATTTATATTAAAACGTAATAAACAGGAAACTAGCAGAATAATTCATCGTCAAGTAGCGGTAATGTTGCGTTCTCAGAGCCTCCGGCGATAAAGCGAATGAAAAAGAATGATCACGGCACAACGTAGAAAAAAGTGTGTTCCTTTTCTCCTACTTTTCCACGCCAAGTGAGAGGCCTTTGAATAGAATAGGGATCGATCTATGAGAACTAAACAATTATATAAATCTAATGCGTTATTTCAAGTAACTACAAAACAAGTTAATTGTAAATAAATTATTGTTAACTTAAATTATATAATTTTCCTGTAAAAAATTATGAGAAAAATGAAGTTTCTAAATTTTGAAATGTTAGCAGGTTGTAAGGAATATTTGTATAAAGTTCTAAATAATAAATTAACCTAATACCTGTTTATGCAATAGTTTTATCTATTTGTCTGTCTAGTGTGTCATAGAGAGGGACAGAGGTTTTTGATAGGCGCCTCGGACGCGTAGTGCTGCGCGCGCGCACGTGAGAATGATCCGCGCGAGCAGCGCAGACATATACTTTTGCATATGAGGAAAAGAGACGGCGAATGTGAAATTAGGGTGGTTCCATGTGAGGTCAACGGCCCCTTCGCGACACGCGTGTCAGTGATTTTTATAATTTAGATTTTGGGATAAATGTCCGTCTTTATAAATGTTTGCATCGTATAATTTATAGAAATTTTATAAAATATTTAATGCTAACTAAATCTCTTTGTTTTTTAAGATCTATAGATCTATGTTAATTTCAAAATCAATTCCGACGCGGACATTAATGATATTATATTAATTAATATTTTTATTTCTTCGCTCTGGAACCAATTCATAGTGCAGCGTTGAATTCCGCCGCTCAACACGCCATGCCTCGAAAAATTCGGTGGGGAAGTGGGGAAGGAAGTTACTTAACACTAGGTTCCCTCTGTCCTACCCTGCTTTATGCGAGCATGAAGCCGAAAAAAACATATTTTATGCTTTCATTTACTTGTCTAGGTTGATATATTATAGATATGTTTACTACTATATAATTCCAAATTAATTTTAAATTATATATCATTATTCTTTTTAGGTTAGTGAAGGAATATACCTACATGTGGTTGATTGTGATCTCAATATTTATAAGAATATGTAACTGGCATTTCATAGAATAGAGAGAGAGAGAGTGTGTTAAAATTTTTTTTATGCAAATATTACTCTACATTATAGAAATACCTCTAGAAAAATATATATATCA
>DWNA01000476.1:0-23134 GCA_018249835.1 Heliconius besckei | reverse complement strand
CCAGGAGATCGGCTTTCTCTTTCGCCGTATGGACCAAGATGTCATTCCCCTTGCGTAAAGGCGGAAGCGAAGGCTGGCTGAAGTTGCCGAGTGCCGCCTTAGAGAGCGCCCAAAACTGGTGAGTTCCAGAATTTTATATGTCGCGTTAAAATATATTTCGACTTAGGTTATAAAAATCGATTATATCAACGTTTCACCTACTATTTCTACAATTTTGTTTTATCTTCACGATTTTATCGCATATAGTTAAATTTGTAGAGATAACTATAAAAATCAAACCCCCACTTACCTAGAGGTAACATTATCCCATCTGGACTTGAGATTGTTCAAATTAAGATGCAACTGAGACGTGGGATTCGGTTTGTCTTGACGTTTGATGTACTCTTGCCCTTGTTGTAACACTGCTTCTAATTTGGGACGATTTGCTTCTATTTCGTTGTATACTTCCTATTTTGGAAAACAAAATATTGGGATTAATATTCACTCTTACTTTTGTTCGAAACAGATTCTCAAGATTTTAGATCCATAATAATTTATATAACGAACAAAATTCTTGTACGTTTTATAATTAGGAAATAAAAAAATAATTAAGTTCAACAACTAAGAGCATTTCCATACTATTATAAATAATAGACATAACGACTTATACGAGTACATAGGTAAACTTCAATATACAAAAATAGATATATACAAAAACTAAATAAAATTAAGATAATCCAAAAATATGTCGTGAAATATACAAAAACCATAAGAAACCAGTGTACAAACCATAAATCTCTCCAACTGTTCTGTAGCGGTTTCAGGCAACCCGCCCACGGGCTTGGAGGCCGCTATAACACTGTCCACTTCGGACAACCAGGATAGAAGATCACCGATTTCCGCGTTGAAGCTGTGTGACGTAAAAAGGAATATTAGTTAGATTAAATACATATTTTTAACATTTTAAATATTGTACCTTGGTAACTTGGTTTCCAAGATGGTTCAAATCTCGGTACGTTAAAATTTTTATACGTTTTCTTAACAAGTATTTTTGTGTATTTACCACTTTAAAATTCACAATTTATCACTTTAAAAATGTCTAAATATAAAGAGCATTATTTCTTGCCAATTGGCAATTCTAAGTTATATCTTATATTACTCTATCTTTGCAAAAATTTCCTTACAGCAATGTTAACAACATAAATAAGATGTAAGCGCGCGTATAAAAATATTATACTACTCAAAGAATTTTAATTTAAAACCCCATATATTACGTTGCTAAAATTCACGTTTCGCCTAAGCCAATCATAAAAAAAACTCGTGATTAAATTAGGATTATTAAGTTTAAGAACACATTTCTCAATAAATAGATAACAATTATCCATCCACCTCTGAGCTTCGCGCAAAGCGTCTTCGAGTTCGGCTTGACGGTCTCTTGCCTTCTGTTGTAATTCGCGCCATTTTCTGTTTAACGTTGCTAACTTCTCGGCTGTTTCACCAGCTTCCTCCGAACCTAATAAATTATTAATTTAAAATATCATTCCTCATATTTAAAGGGCCATGTTAAATAACTTTAAACTATAATTACCTTTTAATAGAAAAAAATATATATATATAACAAAAAAATACCTGTAGCCTGTTGTACTAATTGGGCACCGGCTTCATTAAGGGAGTCCACGCTGGGTTGATGGGCGGCTATATCATTAACCAATACTTTGAGTTTAGCAAGTTCCACTTCTAGTATCTGTGGATCTCCAGCCACCTTAAAAAAAAAAGAAATTTATTTTTTTAGTTATATAATATATTTATAATTTTTATTATTGTCTTGTTTGTTTGTTTGTTAGATTATGTCCACCGTTTTTTATAAAACGTACCGAATAAACCTAGCGAAAAGATATTTACCGGTTTCAAAGTATCCAAAGTATCACTCGTATGCTTGATCCAAGCCAAGGTGTCACGTAGGGCGTGTTGTAGCTGCCCTAGTTTTAGTAAAGCCCTTTCTAACTGCTGTTGTCTTTCCACCATGCCTCGCAATAGCGCCGCCCATCTTGTATTGACTTCGCCCAAGGGTTGCTTAATCGCGGATGCTTGTTCGGATGATGTACGCTCTGTCAGTTCTGCGGCTTGCCTGTTCATTTAGAAATTAGGATTTAATTTGAAACAATATATTTTTAAGGGTTTTTGAGTTTGAAGGTGTATATTGTTTGGCGAAAAATAATAAAAAGATAGTCAATAATTTCCAACAAATTATAAGCAAATTAAGACAAAGTATAATTTTAATATTTATAATGTCATTCCACACTTAGGGAAGAAAACATTATTTAATTATTAGAAACCGTTGAAATCTATTTTAAAAGTTTGCTTTCAGCGAGTATAATAATTTAATACTTAATGTTAAGATAAAAAACAGCGACACAGTAAAGCTGAATTTGGCACATAAATAAATATTTGAAATCATCGGTATAGTATATATATCTAATAGCATTAGACAGTCATGCATACATACAGCCGTAATTAAAGAGGATGTTATAATAAAATAACTATGTTTTTACATTATTAGGTTAAGGAAAGAAAGTTGAAATTTAAAATTATAGAAGTAGTACATAATAAAAACATGAATTAAACAAAAAAAACAAACAGATACTATGTCATTACTTGGTTAAAATTTTAGGTACATCGACAATAAGTACGTTCAAAACAAAATTTAAACGAGATAATACAAATATTATAAAACTATGTACAGTCAGAAAATACTTTTTGAATTTGAAATTATATAGAAATTAAATAAATTTATAAATATACTACTGACGAACATCTTTTGGGTGAAAAAAAATTTCAACACTGAAGTCTTTGTCATTGCTACATAAAAATAGTTTTATTCATATGGAAAGAATATTTTTTTTCTGACTATACATTATGACGTTTACTACAATGATCCACGACAACTAAACAAAAGCACACTCATAATAGGAATATCAAATCCTTGCCTCATCAAACTCCTGTGATAGCATCGGGCGCGGGACATAAAAAATATTAGTTCATGATTAATATCAATTAATATGGAAAATAAATGTTATAAGGGGCGAAAACAACATAATATAATATAAAATTACCCAATTTCAATGGGGACGTCAATAAAGAAATGGGTAAAAATAAAAAATAACTATTATTAATATAAAAAAATTAGTTAATTTAAAATTATTGTAAAACCGTCACCAATGGTTAAAAATGTAAGGGATATAGAAAATTAATATTATTGCTACCACATTTAATTTTACTACTAAAAATATAATATATTTTGTCGTGACTAAACGGTTCTCGATTTGATTCCCTTTTAATATTTTCAATCGCAATGTCTTGAAAATTGAGCGGAAGTGGAGAACTGCCTACCCTGCTATATGGAGAATATAGGGCAAAGGTACAAGAACATTAATATTTTTTAATTTTTTTATTAATTTACCTATTAAGAGCTTCAACTTTCACCATATGAGGATCCACTTCCTGTTTAAAGGCGGCCAACTGTGCAATCTGTCGTTTAACTGCATCTATATCGGAGCCGAGAGGTCCCATACGTGAGAATCTATCTTCAGCCGTTTCCAGGAATTCTTGGAGATTCTGAGCAAAAAAGCGATTATATTTTGTATTAGATACGTTTTTACAATCACCTATACGTGAAAATTAAGTTTTTCTTAGAAATTTAACAATGAGTAGAGGAGTAATGGAATATTATGTCACTAAGTTCTCTAAGCTTATAGATGAAAGAAAAAAAAAATCTATAGCCATGAAAAATACAAGAAACAGAATTAAAACTTATAGGCGTATTTTGTTAAAAATCTTGCTTATTAACAAAATAATCTAATAAGATGTTAATTAAACATTTTCAATCATGACGTAACCGTCTTGTGCGTTCGTCGTGAATTCAATTAAAAAGTACCTTAATATTTTAAGCTTCGATGGACAAAATTAAACATTCTGTGAAAAAAAAATCTTTGTCTACCACCAAAAAAAAAAACACTTAACAAACAAAAATCTATGAAAATTCGATATTAAAAAAAATTGTCATAAACCCACCTGTAAAGTATCATGAAACTCCATAGCCTTCTCCATAGCATCTATTAAGTTTTCTTCTCTCCTTGCGTACAAAGCTGTTATATTGTCCCAGGCGCTGTCTAAGTCCTCCATATGTTTCTTGACCTCCGGTTTGTCAGGTTCCCCACATATTGACATGAGTGTCGAGCCAGTTTTACGTACTTTTTCCACCTTTTAATTAAAAATTTATAATTTAAATTTTTATATTATTTTATAAGTTGATATTTGTGAAATTTGCTTATTTTGTACAATGAAATTAAAATTTGAAATTAATATTTATAACATGTAGTCTTTTTCATTGTAGATTCCAATTTCGTTCTACAAACTTACAATTTATTTTGTTATATATTATTGTTGATATTTTTCCATTAAATAAAAAAAGCGGAAATAGAACTATCTAGTTATAGTAGTTATATCACCCAATATACTGATAAAAAGTTTCAAATTATACCCATATAAGAGTAAATGAATGTAACACGTAATGTCGGCTTAGAGTGTAAAAAATACAAAAAACACTAACCTCAGGCTTAGTATGATCAATTTCATGTCTAATCTCCTGTAGAGCGACTTGTTGCGCTTGTATCGCCGCGGGTTGCGCGGCAGGCGGGGGTTGAGCTGCCAGTGCATCGGTTAACTCCGCCAACGCCGCCATCACCGTGTCTAGCTGCTGCCAGAACTGTCGGGCGGTGTTCAGCGCCGCGTCTAGTGACGTGCTGCGGTCGGTTGACGCTTTTTGTACGTCTGCCCATAGTCTGTCGATGTAGAAGTTAGTATAGTATTGAAAAATATAACATGATTGCTTGTTGCTTAGATAATTTAATTTGATGTTATGCTAATTAGAATAACTTTTTTACGTTATTATTTATATTGGTAATATTGTAACAGATACCGATATACATAAATATACCGAAAACTAATAATTGACAAAAAAGGTGTCACAGTAAATACATTACACGAACATTTTAGAAGATAGATTACAATATTTTATATCGTATAAATTTGAATTGATTTGTAAAATTTACACTCTGTTTAGCCCTCATCTGTGTATCCCGTTAGCCTGTGGGATACAACCTGAAACTGCAAAAAACACTCCTACAGTCACTTACTTATTAAGCTTATCCAACTTATTCCTAATATCGCGTACAGCTGGATCGCTCTTGTTAGCTTTGGCCATAACATCGCTGGCGGCGCGTTGTACCGCGCGGTAGGCCTCTTGGCGTTTGTCGAGATCTTCTATTAACGCATTGTTCTCTTCTATTTGGTCTCTGTTGGGTGGGAATGCTCTTAGTATCTATTTCTATCTTTATATATTATCCATATTTTGGAGGGTAGATAGAAATAATTTAGTGATAATTTAGCTTAGTTGGATTTTAACTCATAACCAAATCAGTGTTTTATATGTAGATACGAATTACAGTGTAATTGACTTATTGATATTCGAAATTATTAATATTAATACAAAGGTTTCAACTTCCAAGTTTCATTTAAAATGTTCCAAGTCGGTCGAAATCAAAATATTACCATGAGTCATATGTCATATACAACTCTTAGTTATTTCCATTTATTCATGCGAGCTAAGTCGTGGATAAATAGCTAGTTACAAAAACTAAAACTCACTGTATCTTGTGCGGATGTGCGGACACAGGTTCAGCTCGTTGCAACTGATCTGCTGCTCCTGAGAGCGCTCGGACCATACCCTCTAGTCTTTCCGCGAATACCGACGATTCTTGTAGCGCCTGGAATTTGTGTCTTATTAGTGGGACATAGAATTTATTTTTGTATATTATGTAATATTGATTTTTTATTTTTTTTGTTCATAATATAATATGCACAATTGTAATAAAGTGCATTATTTTTATAATACGTTTTACTTTTCAATCAGTCTTTTACCAAAATTTACTTAATGACGCTTAAAGTTTCAATTCTGATTTTTTAAAACTACAACCTCTGAAATTCTTTAAGAAGCGTTTGTTGGTTATTTTGACCTTTCATATCTGAAAGAGAACACCGCCATATAACTATATATTTTTTATACCTTTAAGTTTGTTACTTATCGCTTACTTACCTATTGTAAATAATAGAAATACAAAATCTGTAACATTTCCTTTGGAATATAATATGCACTTCATACGATAATTATATTTTAATACATTATAATCTACAAAATCAAACCTGTTCTAATTCCTGCTGTCTCTGCCTCAACTCAGCCTTAAGAGCATTATATCTATCACAGTCATTTTCTACTGTATCTTGTAACTTCAAGGCGTCTTCGTCACCGCAGAGTTTTGAGAGGGCTTCACCCGTTTTGATTAGTTTGTCGACTAGCGGTTTGTGACCAGCTATTGATTGTTGTAGCATCTGTGAAAATAGTTGAATTGTTAAAAATTGTGTATTTATACAGCAAACTAGCGACCCAGCCGCAACTACGAATGTGATATAACTTTTTTATTTATGAACCATTTATAATACATCAACCCCAAATATACATATCTACATCAATTACCTCAGTTTTATCTTGTTGTTGTGCGATATGGTCGGGCCTGAGGGCGGGCAGCGCTAAAGCGCCTACCTGTTTCTCCATTTCATCCATCCAGGCGCATAGACTGTGGAAATAAAGTTTTATATATTATGTTCTATAACGCTCTCTTTCGACAGTTTATTAAGGGCTAAATAGTCTAAGTGTTTGACAAAAATATATTTTAACAGTTTTAAAACTAAATATTTAGTTAAGAAAATAAAGAGACTAAGCCTGATATTAGAGATTTTCCAAAATTTATAAATTTCTTAGTAATATCACTCGTAAAAGATATAAAAAGATATCAAAAACAAATTTACCCATTATGTGTATCAGCAAAGTGTTCAGCGAGTGGCAATGCTTGTTCTAACGCGGCCAATCTTGCTGCACTGAGAGCTCCCACTTCCTCCATCATCTCCTTTAATTCTTCACTCCTTTCTCTTATTATAGCAGCTTCGTCGGTGGACTGGCATTCGCGAAGAACCTAGTTTAAAAAAGGTAATATTTTTGTAGTTTTTGCAACGGTTTATGTTAATATAACAAATATTTGTTCTTTAGCTTTTAATTATATTTTGATTGATGATAAGTGTAGTATTAAATTCTGATAGATGATAAAAAAATCCGACTGTCAGATTTCAATACTCAGTTTTGTATTACAAAAATTTAATTAATGAAATTTATTTTGAGTCAGCCACTTCTCTCTCTACACTTGCAACAGTAAACGTCAACGCCCATTTCAGGCGATACAATTGGTGTTAATGTTCAATAATTATTATATTTATAATAATTTCAACCAAAATGGATGTTCACGGTACTATACTCTGTATTTGATGAGTGTTAATTTTTTTTATTATTATACCATACACGTGCAAACCAGTCAAACTTCAACGTATTAGTTCTCACGTTAATTTCTTTGACATACAAACATTTGAATTATCGCCTAATTTCAAACGGCATGGTGAATGCTGCTGTTAAATTATCGCGACTTAATCACGACAGTCGGACCACGGACGGACGTTTGTAGCGTTTGTAGCCGTGGCTATACCAACGTTAGATATCCATCAACACGATAAATAATGGCATTTCCACACAATAGTAAGGCCCCAGCGGCGCACGCACACAAACACACACACACACACCTTCTTGGCCTGCGCGAGTAGGTCCCTAGCGCGCGCTCTCTGCGCGGCCACGTCGTCAGCGAGCGGGCGGTGCGCGGCGAGTTGCGCACGCAGTGCGGGCGCGGCGGCGGCGGGGCGTTCCGCCCCCTGTAGGGCCGAGTAGGCGCCGCGCAGCCACTCTGTTAGTTCCTCCATGTCGCCTACTACTTCTAGGGAACGCTGTTGGTACAGAGAGTGTTTTGTATTAGAAAATATATTTCTTGACGACAAATTACAATTAATATAAAATTAAGTAGCATTTCAGATACAATACCTTAGTAATAAGTATATTATTGTTTACCTTACTGTTAGCACTACATGGAAATGATGTTATTTTTTATCAGATTTGATTACTTAGACTTTTACGAAATCATAGTAAATGATAATTAATGCGCATATTACCTTCTTACTCAACAGCAATCTCTCCGCCTTCCTCTGTATCTGTTCTGCGATGGCATCAAAACGTCTATTGTCTCGAGTGACCACACCTTCTACATGGGTAGCGCCTTCTCCAGGTGAGATCTGGTAGTACAAAAAAGTAAAAGCGTTAAAACACTCACTTTCCCAATTATTGCTTAATTATTCAGATATTGCGTGTGAGTGGCAGAATTCAACGCCGCGCTATACGTAGCGGAGCAAAAAACAAATAATGTTTGTAATTCCTTATATAAACTTTATATTCTTAATTTGTACTTCAATATGTAAAATAGTACTTCAATATGTAATATACGTTTTTGATTTTTTTTTAATTTTAATATTTATTCTCCAATGTGAAAATGAAATCCACAACCATATTTTACAGAGAGACTCTATATATATCACAGTAAAACGCTCCCAAATATATATATATATATATATATATGTGTTTTAAATTTACCTGACATAATTGAGGTCCCACAAGGTTGATGTTATCTAATAGAGGTCTAAATTCCTGTAGTTCTGCCTCCAATCTCAATATGTCTTCTTCACGTGGTTCCACAGACTGTAGGCATGTTTCTGCACTTGACATCCAATCAGATAACCTGTTGTTAAATAATTTAATAAATAAGTTAAACGATAAAAGTCAACTTTTAACTTCACGCATTTTCACGCATCACGTTGTTTTTATGAACACCAATGTTAAGACATTCCGTTCCCCACTTTCTGCTGAATTCTGAAGGCATTGCGTGTTGAGAAGCAGAACTCAACGCAGCGCTTTGCCTCGACACCAGAGCGAAAAAATCCCACAACCACTCCCTTGGAACGCTATCTAATACAATGTTGTTTATTTATTAGTAATAAATCAATACATATATAAATGTATATTTTTTAATCAATTTCACTCACTTCGCATGACTTCCATACAACTGCTGCACCAGAGGCAACGTCTCCGAAGCTATACGTAATAACTCAGCTCCCTTCGATGTTAATTCATTATATCTTCTTTGTAGAGCATCTAATTTATCTTTGAGCTGTAACGCCTCGTCTCCTGATATATGCTTCATTAATTCTAGACCTGATTCCACTGTGCTGTCCACTGGTTCTTGTTTTGATGCTATTTCTTCGGTTTTCTCCTGTTTTATCAGAAAAATTACAAGGGATCGTTAAACTATTAGTATTTTGTTTTTATGA
This sequence comes from Heliconius besckei, assembly GCA_018249835.1. Classification (NCBI taxonomy): domain Eukaryota; kingdom Metazoa; phylum Arthropoda; class Insecta; order Lepidoptera; family Nymphalidae; genus Heliconius; species Heliconius besckei. Next base: position 13,783 of record DWNA01000476.1, on the reverse strand, counting down.
GGACCTTGTAACGGTCTCATGTTACCAATTGGATCTTTTAGCAGAAAAAATAAAAGGAAAATTGAATATTTTTATATTATAATAGTAATAAGATTTTTTATTTATTTTTCTAGAATGAAATGATTATTAAAGGCATTTAAACCAATGTTCAAAGAACTTTCATACAAATATATATAAAAATGTTAAACACATAATTATACAAAGTTGTACATACCGCCAATTCATCCATCTGCCTTAGTAATTTCTCCATATGAACCGGTAATATCTTTCTCTTAGCCAAATACTGTTCCATTGTGTCCATCCACGCGGATAGATCTTGGTACGTGAGGACAAGATGGCGGAGACCCTTGCGTGAGTTATCTAATAGGTCACCGATATTGAGACTGTGGTCGACTAGCGCTTGGTATCTAGAGGAAACGGATTTATATTATTATATGAGTTTTGAACAATATAATTTTTTTTATGAATGAAATTCAGTTAATTGAGTCTAGTTGCATGCTGCTATTTAAAAGAAAAAATAAATAAACCAAATAAAGCTAATAATTTAGACAACAAAATTGCACAGATAATAAAATTTACCTATCAGTAGCAGCCTGTAATCTATCTGCCAAAGTCGTAGCTTCGTCATCACCCACAAGTCCCATTAATTGGGAAGCTGTTTCTGTTAATTGCTTGAATGGTGGTTGTTTTGATAGAATATCGTCGTGGAGGTTCTGAAAGAATAACATTTGTATTGAATTACTGTTTTCGTTACACACTATATACCGGACAGGCACGGGGACCTATTATTAGGACAACGTCCGTTACAAAAGCCGCTCACTAACCTTATGCTCTCTAATCTTCTGTTGTATTTTCTCCTCATCGGTGGGCACCAGTTCTAACGACTTCACTTTACGCTCAGTGACGTCGAGCCATTCGACTAGCGGTTGAAGTTGCTCTTGGAATTGTTTAGCCACCTATAAAGATGTTATGGAAAGATGACAGTGTTTTTGGATTATATTCGATTGTTTTTTTTTTCTTTACATTCATAGTCATGTTAGACTAGAAAAATCAAAACATTTAACTACATTAAACAAAATTAAAATTCCACTCAGCAAAATGTTAATACTTTTGTTGGATGAAATTACTACTAAGCACCTGTGCCAGTCTACTCAAACTTTCTTTTAGCTTCTCGCTATATTCCGCAAATAGCAGGTTAGGCAGTTCAACATTTCGTTTTCATTAAGACCCTTCCGTTCCCTTATGTGAAAAAGAAAAATATAGTGACCAAAAACTACCTTCATGGCCTGTTCTAGGTCTAACATCCTCTGTTGAGCACTTCCAGTTAGCTGATCGAATCTCAGCATTAGTGTCTTTAATTGTTTCTCTACAGCTTTACGTTCTGTGACGTCACATCCGGCAGCCACTTCGTTGCCCATGGCGAAGAGAGATGACATAGAATTTTGCCTGTCCATTAACATTTTTCTGAGGAACTGTTGAGAGACAATAGGGAATTTAGTACTACACTTATTTTTTTATATATTAAGGATATAAAAAAATAAAATAAAAACAATAATAAACATATTTTATTTATTACAAAATATGTTATCTATGCAAGCACTAAGTAATTTTTAGTTGAATTTAATAGTTTATTGTGAATTACGACTTTGGAATCTCACCAACTTTAGTTTATTCATTTAACGAACTAAGATGACCTACCTTTTGCTCTTGCAACTGAGCTTTAACCACTTTATAATCGGCGGACGGTGGTTTCTGATTGTTGACCATGTCCTCAGTATCGGTCAACCACTTCTCTAAGCCGGCGAGGGCTTCTGCGAATTTGCCGGACTGGAGGAGACCGACGTCGAGGCGACGTTCTCTTTCATTCATCTGGGTAGGGGAAAAAAATATATTAGAAACGATTTAGTAAAAGGATTACGAAATTTGGTTCCATAGCCATAGTTATAAAAAATATAACAATGCCATATTTGTAAAAAATTCAAATATATTCTAAGAAACTATTTTTAATACATTATATATCAATTACCTTGTCCTTCAAAGCGTTCCATCTATCATTCATCTTTTCCAGATCCTTCTCCAGCTGTTGTGTGGACACTCCCTGTAGGGCTGATCTCACTAATCCTTGGCCTATTTTATTGCAATGCGATACATTTTGCCCTAATGGCTCTAACGTACGCTTCTTTAAGTCCGCAAAGTCTTTTTGTTGAGTACGAATTTGTTCGACTTCTGAGGAAACTGGTTTAAGACTTCGTACTTGTTCAGATGCCTGTTCGGAAGAAGAATAAGAAATTATTTTAGAATATTTCAGCAAATGACATGTAGGTTATTAGCCAAATCACACACAAGTCAAATTTCATCAATAAAGTATAGAGATACTTAATAAATTTTAATACGAGTATACTATAATACTAAATAAAGAAACAACACCTTCTCTATCAAAAACAATAATGACAAAATTAAGTTAAATAAACCTCGATTACCTCATCAACATCATCCATGACTGAATCGTAAGCTTTATAGAAGGCTTCCAATTTGCTCAACGTGTCGTCCAAATCTTGTTCTTTAGCGCGAGCACGTTCATCCAACTTGGCGAGTTGCTTGCGGATGTTTTCCACCTGTCGTTTTATAAAATATTTAGAAATATACTAAACATGTAATTATACCCTTTAAAACAGCATTTACTTTATATATTTCAATTTAAAGTTATCAATTAATATACATATCAATGCATATCAATCTCTTTACATTCTATTTAAGAAAATAAAATACCACTACTAATACTTACACTAAAAAAAACAAAAAGAAAATTTTTCTCTACAAAAAACCCCTTTTTAAACGGTTTTATTTAGCTCACCCCGTTTGTTTATTTATTTTTTAAGCCTCACCTGATCCCTTGCCTTATCAGACTCTCCGTGTCCACCATCAGCCAAGTTCTCCGCCGTTCTCGCTGAATCTATTATCATGTCTTCTAAATTCTCTATTTTCTTATAGAATCTTGCAACATCGTCCAATTGTGCCTTTACCGTTTTAATTTCACGACCTGGCGCCTTCATGTTGTCTAATTCCTTATCCAGATCGGATAAATCGTGGGATACGGTCTTTATTTTTTCCTAAAAAATATAAGAAAATATTACTTATCGGATAAATGCTTTATTAAAAGTTCTTATTTTCTTCTAGATTGTGTAAATATATAGGAAAATTAATAGTCATAGACACGAAGTTGGTATACACTTATAACGTTTAAGCTAACTCACTTATTTTATTAAGTAACAACGCCAAGAGCATATTCTTTTAGATTAAAGATTACTATTGTCAATAATGCTAAAAGCATCTACGATAAAACAACAATAATATCTGTATGATTTTGACACAAGATTATCAATCTCACGATAAAATTTTTATCTTCTCGTCTTATGTTATACTATACAACATATTACGTAATTTTACATCTATTTAATGTGCATTAGACATTATATTCCACCTAAAATCAATTCAAAATATTTACAGGTTTTTTAATATTTATCTTGTTCAAAGAGCACTTAGCACACTAAAACTTATTTTTTACTCTGTGTTTTACAGACGACTGCACTGCACTGTGTCTTAGTGCTAAGACACTCGACAATTTTCGAGATTGTAACGTCCAATCTTTGTTGCAAGAGCGGGAATATGAAAATGACTCGATCCTCCAAGTGGGTATTTAACCCGTTACCGTCGCAATACTCCACTGGCTCAAAAAATGCATATGATAAATAATAACCTGGAACTGCGAATAAGCAGCGGCCGCACCAGCCAGCTTCTCTCTAGCATCCTCCGTTTTTGTCTCCAGATCTTGGAGACGTTCAGCTAGTGCCTTGACGGCCTCATCTAGGACTGGTCGAGCTCTGGCACCGGCTTCTGGACCACCGAATTCCGTTGCAAGAGCTATGATGTCGTCTGCTGATATATTGACACTCTGGAAGATTGTTTTGGTTAGTGAAATATATTTTTATTTATTTAGCATATTTATATTTATTTAGCGTATCTGCTATATACTTGAATTTAAAAACAGCAGATAGGACCTAGTGTTACCACATTCCATCTCACACGCACCCTTGAATTTTTGAAATATCGCGTATAGGATGGCGGAACTTAACGTCACATTTCGTTTAGTTACCTTTGGAAGATGATTAAGAGGAGATGAAAAGAGTTAATTATTTTCTTATGTCCGGTTTTGTCAAAGGTATGTTATTATGAATAGTGCAGCGCAATTCAATACTGTGCTTAGTCAAGCAGGACTGAGTTCCACTACTAAGAACTTAACACTCACAATACAATACTTAACATTCTGTATATTCCAACACTATATCAACCAAGATATCTCTGGCTACCCTACAAATCATAAAGCTAAAAACAAGGAACAAGAAATCATTTTTCACCTGTAACGGAGCCCTAAGCCCGTGCACGTGGTCCAGCAGCCGCGCGACAGCGTCCCGCGCGGCGGCGGGCGGCGCTATTAGTGCTGCTTCCAGGCGTTCCTCGCATCGAGACAGCGGAGCTTCTACTGCACGCACTTTGTCTAAGAACTCGCCCAGCTTGCGAGACGTGGACTCTAGATATTCAACTTGTTGGAGCACTTCTGTGGATCATAATATGGGATGTTACAATAAGTATTATATAATAATAATAACACATGAATTAAAACTTACTACTTCTTAAACAATAAAAACAAATATAACATATTGCGGAAAATATAACATACACATCTGTGTGAGAGTGTAGGTAAAATAAAGTGATTATGTAATAGAAAGGAATTTACTTAAATGGAAGATATAAGGTATAACGTGTTTATGCGAGACAGCATGTAAATAGACGGAAAATATGGGAAGCAACTCAGTGGCGTAGCTAGGGGGGTGCGAGCGGGGCGTTCGCACCGGGCATCAACAGGAAAAGGGCATCAAAGTAGACGATTAGTGTGTTTTTTCTTTGTTTTTTAGACCTTATACCATATTAAAGGACATCAAGTCCTCTGAGCCGCACCGGGCATCGTCGACGATTACGTTTTTTTTTTTAGAAGTCAACGTTGACGATCACTTTGTTTTTTTAGAACTTAACGTCCACGATCACGTTTGTTTAGAAGTCAACGTTGACGATCACCTTTTTTTTTTTAGAACTCATCAACAGGAAAGGAGCATCAAGTCCCTCAAGCCGCACCGGGCAGCAAATACCCTAGCTACGCCACTGAAGCAACTACATTTACAATAAAAGATAAAAAGCTTTATAGTGAAACGGTTAAACTTTGGAACTTCATATTTTAATTTTTTTATATGACGATAAAGTATCCATCATATATTTTAATTTATTAAATATATACAAACCGTTGTTAATTCTATCCCATCTATCCTTCATAACGTCGAGCTGTTTCCTCACAATCTCTTGGTCCACGTCGCAAGCTGAGATGAAGGTCTCTCCTAGAGTGCGGTTGTTCTCATATTCACCAGATCTACGGAAAATTAAATTATCCTTAATATTATACAGATTAAAAATAAATTAGCATTATTTGTCCAATTATGTAAATCGGAAAATTAATTAATTAATATTTTTTTTTAATTTTCAATAAAAATAATAAAGTTATTAATAAAATTTTGAGGCCGTCGTTGAGTAGGGCACAGGCGTGCGGCTATCAACGTAAAGATTGGCGGATCAATTTCCACTCGAGGTACGAAATATTTAATTTATTTTATTTTTATTTCCTATTCCTTTCTTTCATTCCTTCCTAACGAGGCAAAGCAAGGCGTTGAGTACGATTCTTAAAAACGCAATGCCTCAAAAATTCGGCAGAAAAAAAGGGGGATTGATGTGGTAATAGGAGTGTTTTAACACTAGGTTCCCTGAGAAATGGAATTGAATTTGAATCATTTCAATGTTACCCACTGGATCCCCAATCAGAATTACATAAGCACTAAAAGTGTGTAATATGTCATACAGGACTCTACCCTATTTCCATCGGACTTCGTGTGCAAAGCCACAGATAAAAACTATATTACAATAATAACTGTATACAACAAAACCTCACCTCTTCCAAACATCATTTCTAATCTGTTGTAATTCCCTCAACTGTTTTTCCACATCTTTCTTGGTGAACACAACTGGAGGTAGTTTATTCAATCTATCCTCAGCGTCCGACAGCCACGGGACGAAAGACTCTTGAGCTTTAGTATATTTACGGCAATGTTCCTGATTAAAGAAATAGCAAATAATAGAAAAATATTTTTTTATATCTGTGGGTTTGTATTTATAATTTTCTATTATTAAATGGTGTTAATAAAATAATCAAGTAACTTTTTAGTTCACTAATTAAACCACTATATTAAATATATTTAGGTTTTCTATGCAGTATACTATATTATTAATATTTATTTAAACAGTTTAAATAATATAACAAAGACATTAAGTTCTTTCTTCAAAAATACAAATAAAAAAATAAAACCCCCATAAAAATACAAATACCAAATAAAAAGAAATGAATTCTCACCATAGCAGTTTGCAAACGTGTGTATCTATCGACGGTTTCCCGCTTCAGTTTATCCCATTGCGTTTGAATCCTGTCCAAGTCCTTGCGGAGACCTTGGAACGCTGGTTTCTTTTCCATTTCACGGCCTAATCAAAAAAATATATGAATTACGTTTTCTTCTCGAATTATCTATATATATTAGTCAAATTATAGAGTCCATAAAATGTAACAGACAAATTACTCTGTTCCGTAGTGTGTTGAAATCAAATGCACTCATACATCTATTTGAGATAAACATTATAGCTTTAAAATGCACTTTTAAAACATTTTTTTAAATTCAAAATACGATTCAATGATGTTTTATATAAAATTTATATTTGACAAAACCCATGTACACTATAAAGATTTACATAAAAACAACAAGTTCATAAAAAAAATCTTAATTTCCATACCTTTATCCAGCAACATAATAATTTCATGTTCTCTCTGCGTGAGGTCGCGGTATAGTGGCTCGTGTTTCGCCACCTGTTGTTGTAACTTGTTCTTATCCGCTGACACCTGTAACCGTCCCGGTAGAGACGACAATTCGGATTGTAACCATCCTAGAGTACGGGATACGGTCTCTTCGAGGTTTCGTCCGTCCCTGGAAAAAGAAAGTAAGTTAATACAAATGTACTGGCTGTTATTTGTAATTTATCGATAATATTTAAAGAGTCAAGGGAGATATTTCTCTCATGATCTATAAATTTTGTCTGCCTGACATGTTTTATCGGCAGGTCGGCAAATCTCATAATTTAGCCGACACGTTTGATAGCCACGCTATAAGACATACAACAACTTGGTACACCACAATAGACCAAAGATTAAATCGTTTTAACTTATACGTTATATCTTCTGTAATAATTAACATTGTACTTTAGGACCAAAACAATCCTTAAACAGTTAAACAGACAACAACTTACACCTAACGAAATAAACGAAACCCAAAAATAAACAAAGAAAACTAAAACTAAACAATACTCACTTAATAGCCCCTTCGATCTCAGCTTTGATCATATCCAGTTTCCTCTGCACTACGTCGTACTGCCTGGCCACAGCTGCCAGCTGTCCCTGCACGTGGTGCGCGTCGTGGCGCGCACCGGCCGCCGTCAGCACCGACGCGAGAGTCGAACCTGCTGCCTCCAAGTCCGCCAGGAGTGGACGCTGACCTTCTAGTTGACGTTCTAGGTTCTGTAGAAATCATAATATAAATCAGCTTCACGCTATATCCCACAGACAGCAAGGTAGGCAACTAGAGGGAACCTAGTGTTAAGACACTCCGTTCCCCATTTTCCGTCGAATTTTTGGAGGCACTGCGTGTTAAGTGGCGGAACTCAAGGTTGCGCTGTTACCTCGACAACAGAGCGAATAAATGGAAATATACATTTAAAATAAATATTTCATTTCCTCGAGTGGGAATCGAACCCACGACCAGTCTGGCATATTACATATAACTAAATCATATATTTTATGATTCTTTACTCTGTGCACCTTTTCGCTCAACTTTCGAGATATCACAAGTAGAATGAGAGTACTAAAAATCCCTTGAATTAATACACTTCGTTTCTATTTTCGCCCTATTTCCAACTAGTGCTTAGAAGTAAATCTAAACTATTACTATAAACATAATCCCACATTACCTCAACTTCCCTAATCTGGTCAGCGGGTTCTCCATTGTTAGCGACATCGTCCAACTTGTCAGATATAGCGTGTAATGCGTTCTTTAGCCTCGCGAGACCCGCGTCGAGTTCCCGAGATGTGTCGGCAGCCGCTCCTAGACTGTCTGCGCGTTGTTCTAACCTGTTTGTAAAAATGTTATATTTATTTTATATTAAATATTGGTATTGGCTGTCTCCTTATTTTATACTTTAATATTAATGTAATAACAATTAATGTCCTGCGTTATTTACTTTAAGCTGTATCCCTTAAATAGCAAGATAGCTCAAAGGAAACCTAGTATTAAGACAACAAGAACAATTTTCGAGACGGAACATTACGTGTCGAGTGACAAAATTATTTTTATGTTGTTACCAAAGCGAGGAATTGAAAATAATTCGTTCCCCTAGTGAGAATCAAACCCACAACCGTTGCTTATACAGTCAAAAATTGTTCCATTGCAATGGTACATCATATTACAACCACATATAATCACGACAGCCATAAAACATATTCCCAATAATAAATCCCAAAAAAACTAACTGTGTAAGCAGATCATTCCATTTGTCTTGAACGACTTGTAATTTGTGTCGCAATTTGTTAGCATCTTGATCGTTTTCTGGCAAACGTTGTAACACTGTATGTGCGACTTCTTCTAAGTGAGTTAGTTGAGGCTGCTGGCTTCTGAACTCCTCGCGGAGGACTTGGACCTGGTGAAAAGGTTAAATTTAGATTTAGTTTTTTTTACTTCACGCTTTATATCGCATCGCTCTGTATACTTGGTTCAATTGATTACTAATCAATTGGACCAAATATATTTGTAATTATGTAAATAACATTAAAAATGTTATGTACATAAAATACAATATAATTTATTTATTTATAAATTATTCAATTTCATTAATAGCAAATGTATGTGTTATATACTTAATTAATAAACCCTTACCTGTTGTACTTGCGTATGAACGACTCTGGAGTCAGATGAGATAGGTCCTAAAGCACTCAACATACGTTCCTTAGAGCCGAGCCACAATGTGAGGCTGCTGTGAGTATCGTGGAAGTCTTTCATCTCTTCCATTACACGGATCCTGTTGGAAAAAGAAATTAGTAGTATACAAACAAGTTAGTATATCTAACTTTTTTTTCTCAATTATAGATTTTGCTGTTTGGCTACAAAACTCAATGAGAAATGAAAACATTTAAAGAATAAAAATTCTGCCGTTCAAATCTATAACCACTGTATACTTTATAGTGTGGTGATGTTTCATCGCCTTATTACTTAAATTATATTTTTAAATTTAATCTCATATGCAAAACAATTTGAATATTATTTTTTAAATTATTAAATTGTGTATTAACAGAGCAATCAAAATTCGTGTCTCCTTTACAAATATAAATATAAGGTTTCTTACCTAGACAAATATCCATGTTTTATATTTGTTACGAACAAAATATGATCAGATCAAACTATATCATAAAGAAAAAAACAAAAATCCCAAGTTTAAATAAAAAAATACATTATAATTATACATTTACAACATAATTACTGTAGGGCCGACGCACCACTAGTTGGCCGCACTAAAGATAGCTATAGACGGCTGCGGAGATTTTATTTTAGGACTTTTATAATCTTTTATTTCTTCTCAAATATAAAATGTGCAAAAATACAGAAATCCGGTCTTTAAGGTGGCCACAACACATATAACCGAACTAATAAATAAAATATCTCAAAAGTCCTTACTTATCCTTAAAAGCATCGTGCAGTGCTTTCCACCTAGCAGCCACTTCTTCACTCTCGTCGTGTAATCTGTCGGCACCTTCCACTGTTTGTTTACGACGGAGAAGCTCACGAACCTGTTTACAAAATACATATTTAAATAAATACAATAATAATTTGATAAGTATAAAACTCAAAGAAACTACTTCCTTTCTCTTGAAGTACCACAATTCAAAATTTTAAATGTTCTAAATTTAAATATACCGTGAATCAAATCAATCAAATCATTTGCTGATGCCGATGTAAATTTTTTTTTTCAATAACTAGCAATTATAAACTGGGCGACTATCATAATCAGTTAGAATGAAAACTCATATCAAAATCATGAAATTAAATAATCTCAAGCCGAAATTAGTGACTAGTCATTCAAATACTTTGTGATTATTCACTAAACTTCAAATAAACGAGACCAGTAAGTAGTACATTGTTATTTTAAATGAAAACATATATTCCTTATGACAATCAAATACACACTCGTCATTTGATTTCGTTAATTTTTTTTCCTTACCTGTGTTTTAGTAGAATCTAATATGCTCTGTTTTTCATACATCTCTTCAAGAGCTGCTCTAGCTTGTTTGATCGTTTTATCAGCTTCTTCTTTCGTATTGGGAATGGACTCTTTTGGTAATTGTCTTTGGACCTATAAATATAAAACAATATTTAAAATATAGTATTTCTGGTTTTTAAGAAAATATTTATAGTTTCTGTTTACAATAACCGAATCAGATCTATAAAACAAAATGGTGGAATTTTAAAATTCAAAGTTCCTTATTACTATAATTAAAAACATATTTTAATATTTTTGACATCAATTGTAATTTTTTTTATTTACATAAATAACACATTCTTCAACAAAAATAAACGTAAATATATTCCGAGTGGATAATAAACCCCCAATGTCATCTGAGGGTTAAATTACCTATTAAAAGCGACCATTAAAAGTCAACATACCTTATCCAAGAAAATATTAAGAGATCGGAAGCTGTCCAAATATTTCTTGACTTCCTCCCTAACAGTGTCGATTTCTGTTTGTCTGTCCGCCAGTTTTGTTCCAAGTAGCTCGTATCTATTGTTGATATCCGATATTTGTTGTTGTACTGGTGATAATTCTGTAATAGATATGTATATTTTATATATTTATAATTTAATTTTTCACTGTGTCTTATATTTTAAAACATAAACACAAAATAATAACGTTTAATGTTCATCAGGCTTAATGCGGTCAGCTCACGAATAGAAATACGTTTGCTATTTCAGTATTTAAAAAGAACCTACCATCCAAATGGAATCCATCTTGGCTGGATCTTCTAGAAGAGAATCCTGATGACGCCGATGCCGATGCTGGACTAACTAGCGCCCTGACCTTGCCCGGGGACGGGGAACGACCATCTGTACGACCTGTGTGGGAAAAAGATTTTAAATTAGGGCATCATATAAGTATTAATACACATATTATATTATATGTTTACGCTATTTGTTGTTGGATTAGTCTTGACGGCGCGAGAGCTTACGCAGTCGAGTTTGAAATTTTTTATTACTACTTTCCATATTTTTAAATGATTATTTTTTTATTTTGAATATTATTAAAATATATTACTTACTTGGTGTTTGTCTCTTAGTAGGGCTGTATAGCTGTCGTTTACGATGTGGACTGTCGGCGCGTTCCCCGCGAGTTAACGCATCATATATTGCAGCTGCTTCGTTCACCTAAAAAATATATATTATTGGTATTAATATATTGTTTGATATTTATATATATTAAATAATATATATATATTTTTATTCTAAGTGTGCAATAATATTAAAAAAAAACAGATTATTAAAACAATTATTATTCGAAAAACGTATTTAATTGCATCTGTATTTTTATTTTATGCAATAAAGAAATTTATTAATTTGTATACGAATCATAGTAGACAAATTAAAATTGCTTTTTTATAATTATTTTTTTTGCAACTGATAAATGTTTTTACTAGCTTAGACACCTCGCTTTGTTAAGCAAAGCGGGGAAATAAAAATTATTAAATTTAATCTTTCCCCCTACTGAAAGTCGAATTCACAACCATCGTCTTTACAAACAAATGACTTTCCTTTTATTGAAACCTTTTTTAATTCTATATGCAGTAACAACAAATAATAAACATTACCTTATCAATATTAACAGAGAAGTCTCTATATTCTTTAGCGAGCGGTCTCAGTTCATCTTGTTGATGTTTGATTACTTCCAAATCAACTGCAACGGGACGCAAATGTCCGACACGATTCTCCATACTTTGTAACCACTCTAGGACCTGAAAATAGGAATAAAGAATAAAATATACATTATACCTTTTATATAATATTTACAAATATTTTTACGTTTTAGTCGAATTTGGAGCACCTTTCATAGAATCACCAGCAGCACCTCTAATTTTAAATGCATATTTGTTTATCTTCACTCAGCATTTCGCACATAATAAGGTAGGTAGAAGGAAAATAGTGTTAAGACACCCCCCGTTTTCAACGCATCGCCCAATTTTTCAAGACATTGTCGTGGGGAATGAACCCACTGTACTGTATTTCTTGTTTACACTCACTCATAACTATCATAACTGAACTACAATGGCGTCATATAATATAATAAAAAATATTGGCTATATAAAATAAACATTACCTGTACTCTCAATGATTCATATTGGTTAAGCTGATCTGCTTTTTGTTTGGAAAGTTTCTGCCTCTCTTCCAACGTCACGTTGAAATCGCGCCATTGGTTTTCAAGAGCCTGTAAAGATTTAAATTATTTACAAACATGTTTTTATTAATTACAAGCAAGTAGACAGAGGGAACCTGGGAATCGAACAAACGTCGTGTTTACAGTCGCACGCTTGTGTTCCTGCCACAATACGCTCCAAAATCTTTTATACTATTAAATTATTAATACATGTATTACACTTACTACTTTTTAATTTTTAACGAAAAATTATTTTACTTTCATAAGCTGTACTTATAAGAGCTTGTTCGTTTTATTTTCCCAATTACTTGTATTATTGTGTGCAGTAAAGTTTTTTTATTCTATAGCCTTTTCATTTATTTATAGATATACAAATTAAAATTTTGATAAAATTAGTTATATTTTTACCTTCATTCTATCACGTACGACGTGCGTGTCGGTGACATCCTTCTTTGAGATCAACTGTTTTCCATTTCTAAGACATTCTTCGAGCAATGGCATTTGCTTATCCCTAGAATAAATAGTTTAATTTATTGTCAAATAAAAAAAATAACTAAAATATGTATATATAAGAATAAAACTTTTTATTTACTATACAAAGGACTGATATAAAGCAGTCAAAATTATGTACTGTAGAACATTAATATTTTGTCTTTTAGTTTCCTAGGAGTGTTGGGGTGCACTAAGAGTTGAGACAGGATTTTCCATTTTATAGTCCACAAAAAAGAATGGCTAAAACTCATCTGTTTTACTTTCCCGTTATTTTCCGTAAATAGTAAAGTAAAGGCAATTTCTTAACAACTTTGATATTACACAACAATTTAAATACAACTAATACACTTAAACATTACTTCTACACTGACTTAAAAAATACCCACCTAGCATTAACCAAGTCAGCCAGCCTCAGTCTATCGTCACGCACATCCGCCATGTCCAATAGTTGCGCGTGTGCCGTCTCGAGAGCGGACACTTGTTGCGTGAACTGTAATAGCTCAAGCGACACCTCCTCGAGCTGTTGGTTGCGTTTGATAGAGCGCTCTAGCTGTTTCTCGTATCTGGGGGATTGAAAGTTTCGTTGTTGATTTGCTATAGATTTGGTCTCTTTTTTGAA
>DWNA01000475.1:0-23137 GCA_018249835.1 Heliconius besckei | reverse complement strand
GTTGCCGATTTTTTTAACGTAATAGAATTCGCTGATGCGGGTCTAGATCATTATATTATTGAACTGGACGTTACTTTTTTTCCTAATAGAAAATGTTTTATTGAAATTATGACAATAAAAATATTGATAATAGTTACAAAAATTAAATCATAAAGGCTTAATATGAATTTCTTTTTTAATGATCTACAAGATTCAACATTTACCATTTTTAAATATTTTTTAAACAACAGCTAGCAACATTTTGCAGCTTATGCGACCACAGACAATCTGTCATGGCGGAGTAATCAGCTGTTAATTGCAATGCCGACGAGTAGGAATATATTGTTTCAGTTTGGTCTTTAAAGCGTGACTTTGTTGTTATTTTTGCTTTTAATTATAATAATAAAACGAGACATTTCATTGGGAGTATATTCGGCAGAAAAAAATAAAGAATGGCGCGATGTCCTGTGTCATCTGTCAATTTTATTCATTCATCCATTGTAGTGCAGAAAAAAATGTGACTTGTTTGATAAATTTGGTTTTATCTAATAAGTGCTAGATGAAGATTAAATACACTGATTCCTTGTTTACTTATTGTTTTATGAATTTGCTGGTAACAATATTACATAGTGTAATCATCTATATAAGTACGTAGCGCAGTTTTTTACAAGGCCTAACAAATTCCCTCTACAAAGAATCTGTGCGGCGTCGGCGGTTTCGTTTATTTTATTGGACATTTAAGTTATGTTTTAATTTGTATGTAATAATTAGTGAAAAAAATTGGTTTTTAAGTGTGTGAAAGGTGACAAAGCGAAAAATGTCGGGTCGTGTTCGAAAACAGTCGGATTGTCCCGTGGGTAAGCAAGGCCCTATGAGGGCGACGCTGCCGGTGTCATCAGTAATGAAAGGATTTAAAAAAAATGCTGCTAATAGTCCAACGTTGTCACCTACTAACGTGTGGCGACGAATATCACCAGATCACGCACTTTCTGGCCAAAGAAGTCCAGGAGCTGTCAACTATAAAGGTATAATATAAGTTATAGTAATTATTTTAGAAAAAATAATGTATGGACTACTTAAGTTGTATATAAAAATGTTTTATATTGATAAATACTAAGAGTAAAATTTGTAGTCAACATTGAAAGTAAAATATTATATTATTTAGTTTTTAAATATTCATAACTCTTTTTATTCTGTATAAATATCAATAATACGATAAATTTGTTATCAAATATCCATATTCATTTTGTGTTAGATGTCTGACTGTAGCACATTTGTACATCATTGGACTGTAAAGATGATGCTTGTTTAATATTTTGAGGGATGATTATATTTAAGTTCTATAGTTAATAGAAACAAGGTTCTGTCTTCCTATGTAGGAAAATGTGCCATAATGTCGTTTTTTACAATATTTTTCTGTATATATTATTTATTATAATTATCTATTTTTAGGCAAAGGACGATTTGGTTCTAACGTTATCAGACGCACAGCCTCCCTAGATACTCTTTATCATAAAGGACAATGGCCTAGGGAATACTATTTACATGCAGGGCAACTACAAGTTGATAAATCTACACAAGTAAGTATGTTTCGGTTGTATTGATAGAATACAGTTTCATATTCTATTATTGTCTGTAAACATAACTGTTTTGGTTTCAATTCCCTCTAAGGGGAATTAATATAAGTAATTTCCGCACTCTGGTAAGGAGATAAAGAGTGACATTGATTATTATTTTGATTTTGAGAAGTTTTTTTTATTTTAAGTAGCATATTTATCATTCTCATAAATTTAACGTACTTTATTTACTACTCTGAGTGAGCTCACTTTTTATACTTATAATAAGTGCTTATATAATTTTGTTTTGTTATATTGGGTTTTGTATAGAAAATAAAAGGTTAGTAGTAGTAAAAGCCTATTATGTATTTGATGATGGGAAATGGATTGAAATCTCTACAATATTACTTATTTCTCTTAATTAAATGATAAGATTGTAAAATTTATAACCTTCTTATAATCCTAATAATGAATGTAAACAAAGAGACTCAAGATCCTGCAGTCAAACTCACAACGAGTTTTGCAGGACACTGTTTAACTTTTTAATGTATTTTAAATGGTACTAATAATAAAATAAAAAATAAATAAATAATTCTAACTAATGTGCAATATAATAAAAATATAACTAGAAAAACAAAAACCACAATTGCATAACAATTTTAAATTGATAAACAAGCCCAATAGTTTCTTGTAAGTAACATTTTTCAAACAATTAAATCTCCAAAGAGCTATGTATGATTTAAATGGATCCCAAGTATGAACTCTAACAAACTATTAGGATTGCATAGATAAATAGAGGGACAGATTTTTGCTGCAAATGTGATGGTTGTAAGCTCAATCCCCAATGGCAAAAAAATATTTTGTTATCAGGCTCTGGCAAAATAAACTAGTTTGTATGACATTGAGTATTGCATTGAGTATAATGTCTTGTGTAGACAATAGATTGTCAAAACACTAAGTTTTCTCTGCCTATCTTGTTACATGCTGGATATAACATGAAATTAGACTTGTAGCTTCTTTAATAATAATATACTGTAAATATAAACTTACTAACATTATTTAGATTAAATAATATAAAATAAATATCTCTTAATTTATATAACTTTACAACAAAAAGTAATCCTCCACTACTCTCATGTAATGACCACCCAGATAGAATGAAAACAACAACAGTTAGAAACTCCTGAACTAAACAATAATGGTGTAAATATTTGATAAAGAATAGTAATATGTTACACTTGAGTACATTGCATGACAAATTGAATTTGTTACAGGCTATTGTAACTTTTTATTTTGTAATAAAAAAAACATACATATATTTATTTGCATACAAACAGACTATTAACAATTAAATTCAATTACTTGATGACTCATTAATCAGAATAACAGATAAGGTGAAGCATAAAAAATATATAATCCTTCTTACATACAATGGATTGAGACAACCTACTTATGACCATTTGAATTATTTTACGTAAAGTCCATCATTTGTTAAGGTTCAACTTGTAGTTTTTATATATAAAACACTGTATCACAGATGATCTTACAAATTTTTGCTATAAACCTACATATATATATTTTTTAGGTTAGCTTATTTTTTTAAAAAATTAGGTAACGCTAATGCACGTAAATGCTAGAAATTGCCCAACTCATATAATATATTTATAATGTCGTGGCTTAGCGTCAGATTGTAAGCGCGACGATTGTGACTTCGTCACTCGGAAGTCTCTCGTCTCTCCCACTCGGGAGAATGAGTTATTTTCGTTAATTTCCCCCGCTCTTAATGAAATATCTCATTAATTGGGCAGAAACTGGGGAATGGAGAGTCTTAACACTAGGTTATCTCTGGGGAATGATTTATCCTCGGACGGTTTTGAATTCCACTACCCAACATGCAATGTCTCGAAAATTACGAGTAGAGTGCCTTAACGCTAGCTTACCCTGCTATTTGCGGAATACACTGTGAAAATGAAGAAAATAAAAATTCTTCTCTCATAGAATGACTCGGTGACACACAATCAATGCAAAGAAAAACTTCTGGGGATAGAAAACTGAAATTTGGTATATTCATTTGGTAGATATCTTATCAACGGCCTGTTCTCTAAAAATCAATTTAACGCTTTAGAGTTCAAATTGCAAATTTACTTAAATATAATTAAGAAAAAGTATTGAGGTGACATTGTGTTAAGTTTATATAAGTTTACCAAGAAAATGAATCAGAATCAACAAACATGTGTCAGGCAGAAGTTTTACGCAAGCAAGTACGTAAAAAAATATATTCTTAGTAAGGATAGAGCCCACAACTGTCGCACTTACAATCAAAAACTGAGGCACAGTGCCATGACTGCCTCAATATATTTTTAATTAACTGATTAATTTTTTATGTATACTTTTTAGACTGATGATGGCGGTGGAGTGTCTGGACGTTCATCTAGGGGCTCTGATGACGACAAGCTGGACCGTTTTCGACGAAGCCGTCTTCAAAGACCACACAAAAATACTGCGTCCGGAGATTATTCATCACATTCAATGAGTCCGGGATTTTGTAAGTGTTTTTTAGCTATACTATGTAGATGAGCAGGAGTAACCCAAGTGTATAGACAGTCCGTTCCCCACGGTTCCCAAGTTTTGAAGCATTGCGTATTTAGTGGCGAAACTCAACGCCGCGCTTTGTCTTGTTACCAGAGTTAAGACAGTCCCATTTAGTAGTAGATAGAAGTGCCACAGCACTTATACCAAACAACCCTAAAAGCAAATTTTTAATAGGACTTTTGCTTTATTGAGACTGATGTTAATCACAATATAAACAAGAACATATTCAAAATTATGTTTTAGCCTCGTGAGTTGCATTAGTTGTGGGTTCGATCCCCATTGTAGGAAATAAAATATTGAATGTTTCCGTGTCGAGTCAGGTGTTGAGTTCTGCCACTCACGCCATCTCACAACACGCAATCCCTGCAGAATTCGGCGGAAATCATTGAACGGGGAGTGTCTTAACACTTGGTTCCCTTGGCCTACCCTTCTGTGTGCAGGATACAGCGTGAAGCTGATTGATTTAAAGTTGTTCCTTTATTAGTTTTTCGTTTAATTATATTTTGTACATATAATTTGTAATACACACATCCCACTGTTGTGAAATCATACTACATACATACATACTGTTTGATGTGTTATATAAGATAATAAATAAAAATTAAACAACTTGATCCTTGTAAATGTTATTTATTTATTGAGCTACAACTAAAAATATTGTATTAGCTATACAATATTAAAATTTTTATACATATTTTTTATCAATGTCACCTACAATTAAGATTTCTAGATAGTGTTTATCTGTTGTTTACAGTGTACAAATACTGTATTTAATTTCTTATAGTGGTGGTGGTCCTTTAAATATGGCTAAGGACGCGATATGAAATGTGTATTATAACAGAAGTTATAACAGTAACCTCAAATAAAATGTAGTTTAAATAGTTAACTTAATTTTTTGGTTTTATTTGTTACTTAATTTTTTTTTTGTTACTTTAACAAATACTTGTAAACCATTTTTCATGAAGTTTACACTATTAGCAGATTAAAAAATAATTGTTCTAATAAGAATACGAAAACGATAAAGTCAATGGTTGTATCCAAAACCATTGATTTTATCGTTACTCCATTTGGGGAAATAATTACTTTAAATTATTTTCACTTTACTGCTCCGGTAGACAGAGCGCGGCATTGAGTTGCACCACTCAGCACAAGGTATCCAATATTGGGAGGAAAAGTGGAATGGAATTTTAACCCTAAGTTTCCTCTGTCTATGCTGCTTTGCGGGTCAAAACAAGCTCTTAGACACCACATGATAAAAACATTTCTTTTATCTATTATTTCTATACTTTAGGATATCGAGATCAAATTTGGTCATTCCAACCTGCAATTTTAAAACATTAATGACATGTTTTAAAATTGCAGGTTGGAATGACCTGACGGATGAATTGCAGGCAGGAAATAATAGATAAAAGAAATGTTTTTTATCATGTGGTATCTAAAAGCTTGTTTTGACCCGCAAAGCTCAAAAATATGGGAATTTGGAATAATAATAGGGGAATATTTTTAATTAAAAAGGTATGCTGAACTGGACTACTGAATTCAGGCGGTAAGTGGGTAAAGAAGTGTCCTTCCCTTTGCCTTCTCTGCTGTTTGCAGGATACAGCTTGAAGCTGATTTGATTAGATTTTTTATAATACATAGTATATATTATATTTTCTAAACTATAATGATTTGTAATTTTTCATATTCAGGGTCCCGATTTGGCAGTGGTGGTGTACCTCTTAGAGCAGCTCGTTCCTCAGTTGAAGGTCTTAATCAAGAGATAGAAAGAATTGTCCTCTGTCCAGCCAGTGGAACCCAGACTCCATATATTGACAGAATACGGGATAAAGTATGTTTCTTTATTTATTTATTTTTTTGGTTTTCCTATTTGAATAATACAAGATTTCACCTGCGGCTTTGTCCTTATGGTGAGAAAGAGAGAACTAAAAATTATGAAAGGATGGCACAATACTCATTCTAAGTGCCCAAGGTAATTTTGATCACAGGTATATAGAAATGATTAATGCAACATAATATAGCCTAGAATCTTTTCTTAAAATATTTTTTTTTCAACACTGTATCCTGCATATAGCAGGGTAGGCAGAGGGATCTGAGTGTGACTCACTCCTCACTTTCCGCTGAATTTTCGAGGCATTGCGTGTTGAGTGACGGAACTCAAAGCCGCGCTTTGCCTTGTTACCAAAGCGAAGAAGTGAAAATATTCATAAATAATAATTCATTTTCCTGAGTTGAAAAAGAACTCCAAACGACATAAAACTGGACACAACATTTTTCAATTCAAACACCTACTTTCTAAAGTTAGCACATTCAACCATACAAAATCGTACTTTATAACAGTAATATAAAGTATAGATATGTATAAATACTACAGTGTAATTGTAAATATTTCCAGGTGACTCCAGAAGGTCACCGCGCACCGCTCGCCGAGCTGTTAAGACGCTCCGTTAACACTCAAACACCTCATGATCTATGTCATACGGCACACTCGTCAGGTATACACATTTATTAATGTGGTTTTTTATTTATTTATATATTATTAATTATTTTACTTATTATATAATATTTATAATATTACATGCTATTTTATTTGCTTGACATAATATTTATATGCTTTTATATATTGATGTTTCTAAATCTTATAAATGTGTGCTTTTAAAAAATTTTTTGTCATCATTTGCATAAGCAAATTGAAATGAATAAATAACAAAAATATTATAATCTTGGAATTGCTATAACAAATTATATGTTATAAGAAATTTATTATTATTATTGTTCATGGTAAATATGATTGTACCATTCATACCATTCAACTGCTAAACGATTTTTTTTTTCACTTTTCTTTACTAAAAAAAGAAAATAAAAACATTATTGAATTGTGACGCCGTCGTGGCACGGCGTCCGAATGCGACGGTTGTGGGTTCAATTTCCACTCAGGGAATTGAATTATATTAATTTCCTTGCTGTAGTATCAAAGTGGTAACGTCGAGTTTCGCCATTCAACAATGCCTCGAAAATTAGGCGGAAACTAGGGAACAGAGTCTTAACACTAGGTTCCCTCTGTCTACCCTGCTATATGCGGGATACAGCGTGAAGCTGCAAAAAAGTTACATATATAAATAAGTGTGAATTGTGGGCATAGATCCACCATCGCGGGGTTCCCTCTCCAGCGCGGGCTCTGCCGAGCTTCTAGCGACAGGTCTTATAAATATCTACGCTTTTGCACTGAACATTTTGTTACTTTTACATAATAAAAATTAAAATAGACGTTCAAAAATTAAAATCGACGACATAATTAAAATAGATGTTCATAATGAAATATACAATTATTCTTAATTTTAGAATAACTGATTTTTCATTTAATAATTTTTAGATAATATTTGTAAAATTGCAAACTAGGATTTCACAAATAGCTTTGTTAAATAATGGTAAAAAGTCATGAAATTTGAGTGATGCCACGTAATTTGTAGACGTAACTAATAATATAATTTAAACTTAAACATTTATGTTAGAATAGAATTCAGTATACATTCTTACAAAGTCACAATATGTTCAGAAGCATAGAGAATCCCTTGCAAATGAATAGTTTTGCACTAAACACTGTTATGAGTATCCCAGCATGATTTTTTTTAGTTTTTATTTTATCTAGAAATTGTCTAGATATAGTATTAGAAAATAATTGTTAAACAAATACAATTTTCTTATATCACTACTGTATAATATTTTTTTATTCGTCTCAAAGGCAGATTTATATATTTTCAATGTGTGGGATTCACAGAAAAATTTAAGAGCTAACTCCATAATTGTCAGTTCTTGATTGTTGTTACTCCAAGAAATTTGTTAAAATGCACGAGAAATTGTTTTTGGGCATTTCTGATCCAATAAATTTCATTATGTATCCTATATCTACATAAAAATGTTATCAGTAAAACTTAGAATTGTTTTATTTCTATTTTGAATGTGGATATATTCGCTACTAGTTAGCTTAGCTGGTTGATCCTCCTGCCTTATGAAAAAATCATAAATAAATGACAAATATATATATATAAAATATTGTACAGTAGTAGTGGAAGAGGTTTTTATTGAATTTTAAATTTCAATCATTCCTCAATGTAAATGTCATGTCCATAGCAACATCTTTAAACATATACACCCACATGTAAAGTTTTTTAATGGAAAGCACATTCATGCAACCGAATCATAGATATTTTTACAGGCAGTCATTTGCAACTTTGTTTTTGTAGATTTAATGACGAATTGGTCGCTTCTTAGAGAAGTTACATGTATAAATAATTAATTGTGTCATGCTTATGTATTTTGGCATATATTATAGGTGGGAGTGTTTGCTCGTCTCCAGATCTCGATGGATCAAAACTCGGGACTTCCCCGCAAATAAATCGATTTTTAGCTCGTGAACCTCCAGATGGTTGTGAAAAGGTAATATGAATATTGTCACATATATTTACAATTATACAAAATACATGTTGGGTGATGTTTTAACATTTCTTAGTTCAAACATAGATATTATAATAAATGTTAATAAGACAAAGGTTCTGATATTTGAAAGAAATGAAGAAAGGACTGAATGCAAGATCAGTGTAATTAGTAAGATATTAAAACAAGTGAATGAAGTGGTATGAATATACCAAACCATCTCTACTGAAATATGTTCAGTACAGATGGAAGATATGAGATCGATGTGGAAAGGCGTATTGCTGCCGGTAAGAGGGTTAACGGATCCTTAGCTGCATTGTTGAGATGTTGAAACATCAGCACACAATATACTTAACAACATAATTAATTGAAAAATATGTTTTATCTATTAGTATCTTTTATAACAATTAAATTTTAGGTCCGTATTTATAAACCGATCGATCTTAAGATGCCATTTTAATGCATAGATATATAATTTATAAATTAGCCTTAACCTTAGTGTCTTCTTCGTCTTTAAAGCGCGTCGTTGTATTTCATTTATGTAAAATGAATTTTAATTTAATATGGTTCGAAAATTGGGCAGACTGTGGGGATCGAAGCGCTTAGGTTCCCTCTGCCTACTCAACCGAGACACTTAGTGGAACTAAAAAAACACCAATACATTTACAGGTGAACCTAAAAGCCGGCGAAGGCGCGTACACGGAGCCCCCACTAATGAAGCCCAGCGTGGCGGGGTTCACGCTGCGACCGTCGCTGGGCTCCGCCTTCCAGCCGCTGCAGCCCTCCCCGCCCGACCGCCCCCACTGACCTCTACCACCCGGCACGCCGGACGCGGACATACTGTCAATGTGTTATATGTGTGCTATATGTTGAGTGTTTTAACCTTGTGACCCTTGAATTGTCGGTTTTTTCTCGGCGTTGAGTTCCACCACAATTTTTCAAGTTTTGGACGGAAGTGTTAATCGAAACTTAACACTAGGTTTCCTCTGCTGTCTGCTATTTGAAGAATACAGTGGGATGCTAAAAAATATTTTAACTATAAGTATAAGTATAGCATAAGCTGTATCCATGTAACTGTAAATAACTGTAGCAGGTAGGTGAAGGAACCTAGTGTTGTGTCTAGTGTGGAGTGCTTGTTTCCTACTTTTTGTCAATTTCTTGCGTGTTGAGTGGCGAAATTCATGGTCGCGAAGTGTGTTGTTAAGAGAGCAAGGAAATGGAAATTATTTATTTCTCTGTGAAGGAATCTAATCCACAGCCATCGCATTTACAGGTTCGGTATTGGTTTTTTTTTTAACAAAAGTTACGTATGTGGCTGTATGTTTTAAGGTTAATATTTTTTTGAGATTGGTCTATATAATATGTTTTAATTTTAAATATGAAAATGAATCGAAGATTTGAAATTAAGTAAAGACAATTTAAGGGTTACTCAAACCACATTATAGTGCATGTCAGCTCGGCCCAGTCAACAACTTTATCATACTACCATACAAAGTCAATATAAACATCGTGGAATGTCACATCGAAATAGGATATTGCTTCGATTCAATAAAGTTATTTAGACATAGGAGAAAGTGTGTATTCACAGAAACGTTATATTTTGATACTTGTTAAATGGCATCCTATTTTTATTTATAGTAGCACTTTGATGTGGACCGAGCTGGAGTGTTGTTTAACATCTAACTAATAACCGTTGATTAGTATTCTTATCAATAATGTTGTGAGAATTTTCAAGAAAGCTTATTTTAATTCAATACCAAACTTGAATGAGTCAAGGTTTTGATATGACGTTTATTCTTTCAACATTATAATACCATTCTGTTTCCGGTAAGTTGGTGTAAACCCGTGTGTCACGTCCCGACGTGACCTGGCTAGACGTGACATGACGTGACTACATCACTGACAATGCTCATAGCAACATCACTACGCCCTCTGACTCTATAGGACGAATTCGATTTAACGTAATCGGTTATCGGTAAATCCATCCAATTTATAATAGTCACCGGATATATACCTTTTGAGACTTGTTTATACTTGTCAATTTGTACGGTCCGCACGGTTGGCCTTTGTGCGGACTATATTTGTTTATGCGTTAAGACATTCGACAGATTGCGGCGATAGGAGCGGGTTCGATATTTGAAATAATTTTTATACCGAGTATATTATAGAACATTTTATATCGTTACGGAATCTACGTGCTACGGCGTTGACCCTATATTAACAGCATAGTTTATAAGTGAACTAAACTACTACATTTAAATAGAAAACCTCAAGACATAGGATTAAAATTAAACGTTTTGTACCGCTATATTACAATAATCTGTCGTTGGTATACCCGCTCCTTGAGCTCCGGCGTAGTATAGTATTGTGCTAGTACCTGGCTCCAATCAAAATTTTTAAAATATATTTTCGTGATATAATAGATACTTATGAAGTGGTATATATATAAATTGATAAATAATTAGTTAATTGGACTAATTAACGCAATTGCATTGCATGTTAAAATGTAAGTATCGAGTAGGCGCTTAACGATGTTTATGACGTAATACTTTTATTATTAATATTAAACCCGTGACGTGTGTGTACAGAGAAATTAACTAGTCAACTCACCCATTACATATTCAATACGTTTTTTCATTGAAGTGTGTCACATTCCGCCATATTCGATTTCACATCCACTTTAATATAGTGTAGATAAAACAAATGTATAACGCAGGAAGTAATAGAGCTTTTTCTTAGCGCGATTGGTGATTTTTTAAAATTATGCTAAATAATCGATTAATGGTCATCCTGGAATATCGTGGAATGCTAACAATAAATGAAAATATGTACTTACAAAAATTTCACCATTTGTTATTAAATTTATCTTAATGAAACGTATATAAAAATGTAAAATATAATATTATAATTTGTGCTTCTTTATCATCCATCGAGTTGAACTCCGTTTCACATTTGCAGTAGTTACTGATTCATATACATTGTTTCTTATAAAATTTACATTTCAATCAGTAGTGACAATAATTGTACATAAGTTATATTTTCTATTGGGATACTTAAATGATGGCATAATGTTGTGTCGATTATAATTATTTATATGAGTGAAAGGGCGTTTGCTACAAAACCGATTGTTTTACTTATAAAATGCGAAGCAACCAAAGCGAAGTCACCGCTACTACGTTTTTTTTTGCATTACCGTATCGAGTCTAATTTTTTTATAATGTCTCTATTTTTTGTAACGACACGAGTCAAGAGTAGGAAAGCGGACACGTAGAGTGACGGGAAATTAAATATGATCTCAAAATATTGTTTACAATGTGTATATATAAACTCGTATGTATGTATTACGTCTTTATCGAATTAGTTCTCTGATAAAATCGCAACATTTTTGTCTTGGTAATAAATTAACTTGGACCAAAATTCTGTTGGGCCACAGTGTCCGTGACGCGAGAGTTCGAGGTTCGAAGCAGGCTGTTTTTCTAAAGAAGATAGCTTTAAAATTTGGGATTTGACAAGAAAGTGGAAGATGATAGACTGATTTTTAAATCTTTACTCATGCTTTGGTACAGGTATCTTGACAATGATTATAGTATAATAAATATATAAAAGTATATACTCGAATAGCACGTGCGCCAATTGCGCTCCACCTCCCTCGCGATTTATACGGATTAATATCGTCCATCGAATGTACTCTAACAGAGATAGAAATAAAACAACAATTTAGATATTTACTTCTTAGTACTGGAATACGCGTTTACGAGCATTTTAATGGCAGTTATTCCTTTTGCGTCTATATGTATATCTTTAGTACATTCGAGTCGAGCGGTGGGCGATGAGCGATGGGCGCTGTAACAGCATCACACATAGGTAGTAATGAATACGATTGTATATAAGAGTAAGGAGAAATGCGTGGACGTCGGGTATCTGTACTGGGTACAATGGATTGACACGGTATTCGCTATTATATCATTCGGATAGGAAAGAATGGACCACGCCAATTGGATCTCTCATTTTGGCCAAAACGCATTTCTATGATCGAGACTGATAATGTAGAATGTTGAAAACATAGTTAGATCTGCTTTATTATTTTTTAAAGTTTTGTAAATTTCGACGGCGAATATATATTATGTATATATTTTTGACGGCTCACCTTTGGAATATAGAGTATTTTAAATCTTGTCATTGCTCAAATCTAAATTTTTATTAGGAGCCATACTTATGATATATGCCGAATTTGGAATATAAACATTGTGATTGTAAATTTCAAGTTGCTTATATCTATATATTATAATTTATATATGAGTATCGAGTATTATTTAAAAATGAATGTGATATGTAAGTGAATATTGAATGTTACTTGACAACTTCCGGTACTGATGTGTGCACAAAGTAGACGAGTGCGTGTACGAGTTGTGAAGTGTTACCGAAGGTGCTGAGCTGCGGTGATCTTAGTGTAGTGCGCGGAGCGGAGAGCGACAGGACAGGAGCGGAGACGAGGTGGCAGTGTTCTCTTTTGTTCTCAGTGAATGTGACAAACGGTTTCATATTTGTTCTATAAGTACATGTATGTAGATTTAAAAATTATTCAGTAGTATCACAGAGCCGATAAATTCATCATATGATTTCCCATTCATTATTAGTAAAAACATAATATGTAATGATAATGTACGTTGCGCAAGACGAAAAATACATTAAAATATGGAAGACAAAGCCGAGCCAGTATTTAAAATCCGGATTACTGTGTAGATTTTCTCTCATAAGTGCAATATCTAGGTGTAATGTTGACAATTATCGTAGCGAGACTGCGACTTGTTCGGTGTCCTCCCAGATCCTTTACTTAGTTGCACATTTATAACCAGGCATGTACAGTTTCCGTAATTATTGTAAGCTTCATTGCATCGCTTCCTGTTAGCTTCCGTGATGTTAATAGTAAATAGGGTAGACGGTGCCCACACGTGAGACCCGAAACAATATTATGCTTTACTAACATAATACTTACAATATTTAGATTTATGTCACAGGTCCAGGTTGTACTTTAGGATTTATCTTTTCCAATGTCGTTACCTAATTTAAGGTTTAGTAAGTTTAGGTGACCCGAAAATATTAGCTGTTAATAAATGTGTGCTATAAAAAGGTACCCTTACCGATTAATTTTATGTAATCCACTGGGACGTGGGAAACATTCTATATAAAGTTGTTGGCACATTCCACTTCGATATTCAAAATATTGTACGTATATAATTGTGACTGGGGACCGTGATCCATTATATAATTCGTGATAATAAATCAAATCTTATTTTTGTTACGACTAAATAAGTAAATTACCCAAATAATACCGACCCTCATGAAACGACATCTACAAGTCCAAGATTGAGGTCCTCATTGCATATTACAGCATTGAAACAACTTTATGTAGAAATATGAATGTTTTTTAAAGTACATAAAGATATTTTTGTATGTTCAGGGTAGGAGTTGTGCAAGATGTACCATAAAAGTAATTTTGCTAGGACCTTAGATTTGATAGTTCTTTTATAGATGGTTAATATTATTTTAAAGTTTGCTTTTAGATGATTGATAAGTTTGTAATTTTTATTACTATGATATTAGATTAAATACTAACATTAAAAGTAAACCAAAAGTGCCCATTGAGATAAGTTTATAATTCAAGCGAGTCTTTTGTCCGGCATTTTGTTAAAAATAATGTTTAGGCGACAAAATTAGTAAATAAGGAAATTATGGAAGGGTTGTTGAGTTTTAGTTTTCTAAAATTGTTGAGGTTTATTGAAAAAAATTTTTTTTTACACGCAATGTTCGACAAAAGGCTCGTTGTTAGAGGCATTAATTAACATCAATAATAATAGTATCGATTTTAAGTAATGATAAGAATGGTTTTATTATAGTTTTGTTTCAGAGAAGAAATTCTAATTACTATTTTTGTTTCCAATATTTTATCACTTTTACCTGTTTTCATTGTAATGTATCTTGCTGTATTGCAGACATATCCAATATACAGACTGATTTAAGGATGGCTTTTTTATTTCTATTTACGATTCTCACCTACTACATTATCAAGCTATCCTTGTTTTCATATACGAAACAATATCAGGATAAAAAGATATTTAAAAAAAACAATTTCATTATCAATATCTATTTAATTATGCAGTTTTCAATAAAAAATAAAATAAAGGAATTCTCAGTGCAAAAAAATATACAATGTTATACATACAGTTCAATAACATTCAATAATCACAATAAAACTTAAAATCATTTATCACAAATAAATGTCTTTATTAATAAGTATAACCTAAGACCATTATATATAATACAAAAACTTAACAAATTTTGGTAAAACTATCAATACTTTAGTACAATAATGTACTTTGATAATATATTTTTTGTTACATAATAGTTTTACAAATTAAACTATAACCAAATAGTAAGAGTGTGTGTATAAAAGCTCAAATTAAAAGTTTGTTGTTTAATCCCTTTATCTATCTATTTCAATAAATTATTTAAATCAGCATTTTAAATGCTTTTGCCGAAATCCGCGAATGATAAAATAATATACAAGAGTCACTACTATTTTAAATTTGCTGACACCATACAACCTTTTTTAAATTTGTAAAACTTCTCTCAATAAAGTTTGAAATGTGTCTTATATAATACATTACACATATTACATCTATTTTACTACATTTGGACAAGATTTAAAATGGCTCCTGTTAAATGTGAACCTGGTTTAACAGCTTACCACAACAGAAGTATAAAGTGGACAATCTTATATAAGTACTGTATCATCTTAACTGAATGATATGAATTGAACTTTATTATTTTAAAAAAATCGCTTTTTAGATCCTTTTTATAAAAATGTATTTCCTATGAAACTTCGAATTAAGTTTTTTTAAAAATTACTTGCATTAAGTAAAAAGTTTGTATTCACTATTATATTTATGAACAGTAGAAAGAGTCACATTTGCATTGACAACCTAATTTTTAATCAAATGTTTTTTTCTTAATATAGAGTAATTTACATTTTACCTAAACGTAAAATCGCATAGTTTTACGTAAATATTATTTCTAGAGATTTTTTATAAAATAACGTTTTTTACATTCATTTGGTTTTTTGTAATTCTACGGTTTATTTTCTAAAAGACAATAATATAAATGATGCAGCAAACAAGTTTAAGATGATCGTGCACAAATACCCCTTGTATAATAATAATTCAGTTGAAAGGCACGACCTCAGACCGACAGTTGTATGAACAAAATATACATATTATAATATAATGTATAAATTAGTCAGATGTGTAATAAATACATATATTACCTTTTTTTTAGTAAAAATGCATAGGATACACAAAATAATTGAATATAAATCCCGATAACTCTATCAACCATCACTAATATTATTAAAGATTTGCGTACCCCTTTTTTATGATACAAAATATAAATAAATATTATTATGAAAAATACAGCTACAATATTCTATGGAATATTTAAAATTAATAGAACATATTTGTGTAATAAGTTTACATTCAACATAAAACCACACAAAAGTATTAAATATAATAACGTAGTAAAATGCGAGATAACTGTGGGCTCATTTCAATAAATTTAAAGAAACATAGCAATATATTTCATTTGTTACAGTCGTGTATCATTTCTTGTTATAAAATATTAATTGCGTTACATTTGTAAAAATGATTTTCATAAAATAAATTTTATTGTCAATCTTTTTGACTGAAAGTATGGAACATATTAAAAAAAGCAAACTAAGACAAATGTTTCACTGAAAAAATTCAAATAGTATTTAAAGTTATAATCACCATTAATGTGGTATAAAGTATATTTCCTGCTTCCACAAGGAAATATTTAATAATGTAATGGATAAATATGTTTTACTTATTGTAGCTTTTGTACAATTTAAATCGAAATGCACATAATGTAACGTGTATATATTACATATACATTTTTCAAATGAAACTCGTAGTAGGCCGTTGTCACAGGCGAACCCGGTAGGTATTGATCTACCAGTTGTGGCGCGAGGGCACAGCCGTGCAATAGTAATCGCGACTGGTCGTGGGTTCGATTCTCACTTGAGGAAATATTTGATATTTCCTTTTCCTTCATATAGTAACGAGGCAAAGTACACCAATGAGTCTCGCCACTAAACACGCAATGCCCCCAGCAAAGTGAGGAACGGGAGTGTCTTATTACTAGTTTCCCAGGTTCACCCTGCCTATGCTATCTCTAGCTATATGAGGATACAGCGTGAACCTAAAAAAATCGGGTTAAAGTGTTTCATTTAAAATGTGTAATAATCGCGAAAATCAAATATCTCATTACATATACACTTATTTTAGAACAATTAGTACATTTCCTAGTAAAGTTATTGTTCATTTAAATTGCAACTCCCTGCAAATTCAAAGCGGCTAGCTACACTTTGATAAATTAAAATTAATTTCTTTAAGTAGAACTGGATGTGTTTTGTCCCATTTTTTGTTTTTTTTTAGCAATCCAAGCGTGTATCCTCTCTTTTAGCTCTGTGTTAGATTTTACTTGATCCATCGATAAAGGTGAACGATTGAATGGGTCCGATTGATCGCTTAGTAAATGTCTAAAAAAATATATTATAATGTTAAGGTAAAGCAGAGTATTTGCCCGATTTAAGGGAAGTATTGCCAGTTGTTACCTTAGGATCATTTAAGGTCCCTCATAACTTTATTGGCAAGTAAATAAAATATTTCTTTCGTTTTTAA
Organism: Heliconius besckei; assembly: GCA_018249835.1. Lineage (NCBI taxonomy): Eukaryota > Metazoa > Arthropoda > Insecta > Lepidoptera > Nymphalidae > Heliconius > Heliconius besckei. Next base: position 5,820 of record DWNA01000475.1, on the reverse strand, counting down.
TAAAAACCTATGTTAGATTATGCAGCAGTCCATTGTTATATTTTACGTTAAATTGTTATTTTAAATTTCCTTTATATCTATAAGTTATAAAATATTATTTATTTTTTACACACTAGTAAAACCGACTATACAATATCAATATTTTTTTATGAAAAATTACGTAAAATATAACAATAGATATAAAAAATTGTAATTGCCGACAGCACATTAAATAATGTAATACAATTGTGGCGCAGGGGCACAAAGTGTGACTGTAAACGCTACAGGTATATTTAATATTTTCAGTTCTTCGCTCTGTCGAGGCAATGACTCCAGAATTCGGCAGAAAATGGGGAATGAAATATCTTAACACTGAGTTCCCCATGCCTACTCTGCTGTGTGCGGAATACAGCGTGACGGAAAAAAAAACAGTTATACCACCATACCTGGCTATAGTGGTCCTATCTACTGTGGTCCTAGAACTAGGCAGGATGACGGGGTCCAGCATGAGGGTGCTCATGATGGGGTCCAGGAAGTCATCAGGCGCATTCGCGAGTATCTCCTCGTCGCGCTGACGCTGTTCTGCCAGCTGCGCCACGCGGGATGCCACATCTTGTAGAGACGTTATGAGACCACCGCCGCCGATGCGCACTGGAAATTATATTTAAAACTCAGAAAAACAAATTACATTTTAGAAATCGTTCAAAAACTTTTAAAGTATGGAACAGAGTGTGCTAATACTAGGTTGCCTCTGCCAAAAAAAAAACTTACCCAAAACAGCCTCTGCCAAAGTAAACAGTTGAGGTGAATACGACCGTCCATCATCAGACACGGCGGCACAGAAGCGCGGGTTGTTGCCAAGCTCTACGTACATGCGACAGATGTCCAGCACTGTATTAGCGGGTTCAAATTCGAATTCTTTCATGTCTTTGACCTGAATAAAAATAATTGGCATATAAGCACTTTATTTTGCTGTACAACAAAATTTATTTAATTATGGTTTTTTTAATACGTAAAATCAACATTAATTTGTGAATATTATTTATTATATGTAATAAGATCAAATTACCTAATAAGATCTTCACTCTATGAAGGTATTTATAAAGAAATTATTTAAAAAAAAATTGTAGCCTCGAGAATTCGGCGGAGAGTGGGGAACGGAGGTCTTAACACTAGGTTCGCTCTGCCTAGCCTGTTGTGCGGGATAAAGCGTGAAGTTGATATAATAGTAGCATATAAAGATTTCTTTATATGCTACGACTATTCTTTATATACTGCTTCGTTGTGACAATAAAAAACTTAGTACATTAGTACTAATACTTGCATGCATTCACTTACACATACATACAAACCTTAAAATTCTTCTTATTAGGTCCCACCAGGTGCAACAAGAAGTAGTTTAACATGGAAGCAATACGTTCAACGAGCGTTGGATGGCAGAACACGTATGGCGCGTGGGCAGTGAGACGAACCAGTGCGCGCACCGTGTCCTTCCCTAGAATATTGTCGAAACGAGCGAGCATGCCTGTGTGTGAGAGGTTTGCTATATTTTGTTCTCGTTCTGCAGCAGGAAGGGATGCCCAACCTCCTGATTCCCTATATTGTAAGAAAAAACATTTTAAACTACCATTTGTTCATATTTGGAAATAAAAATAAAAGTTGATCAATTTGATTCATATAGAAGCCAATATAGCAATCTTTATTCAGATTGATATTTGGAAGACCCCTGTACAATTTGAACAAATATTATTGGAATATAACACGTGTATTATGTATTAGAAAGTAACATAATGACTTAAGTGTGTTAATTAATCGAAAAAAAAATACACAATACAAATATATTACTTATAAAATTATAAAATGTGAAAAGATGGCTTTATCACTGAAGTGATCTCTCCAGGCAACGGACTTGTAGAATCGAAGAGTGGGTATAGTGTGGTGCAAAAATAATAAGCATAAAAAGAGGAAAGAAAATACAAATATATGTACAAATAATAAAACTTGATAAACAAAATCAAGTGAACAATTGCTTGTATTAAATAAAAACCAAAAAAAAACAAGATTTTTAAAAAAAAATTGTATGTATCAAAAAAGAATGATAAATGAGATAAAACTAAAAAAATACATACTTATAAATACTTATATGTAAGAAGAGAAATACTTATATGTAAGATATACATACTTATATGTAAGAAAAAAAAAGAAATATAATGTGCAAGCATTTCTATTCAATATTATATAGTAAAGTAAGCAATACAAAATACATACTGAGCAGTTTGCATGGTGCGTATCTGCGCCATGTTGCCGAGTGCCTCGTCCAAAAGAAAAATGGCGTCGTTCATTAAAAGGTTTACGAATCGTAGGAACAGAGGTGGATGTACTGCTTCCATATTCGCTTCAGCCTCTTTAGCTAGTCGACTGGAAATATTATAGATTTTTTACGTAAGGGTGTGTAATTTCAGTTTATATTTACATAAACTACACATTGTATCTCACATATAGCATGGTAGGCAGAGAGAACCTAATGTTAAGATACTCTGGTTCCTACGCACGGCTAAATTTTCGAGACATTCACGTGTTGAGTGGCAAAACTCAACGGATTAGTAACGGACCTCATAAACTCCATATTTGCAGCCAGAGCCTGTTCTACTGGGCTTTCTATAAAACAAGTTGTAGAGTTAATTAAATATCTCACCTGAAAGCTTCCCTGTGTTCTTCATTATTCCACAAGAAATCCATAACCAGGTACATAGGGCGACGGTAATTAAACTTCTGTTCAAACTGAACACTTTGTCCTGTCATTTCTATGCCCACAAATACATCCAGAAGACAAGGCACAAGCTGGAAATATTATAATATTATTACCTCTTAGAAACTATCCCAATACTTTAACTACTAACGGCTGGTCTCAATAATTTATCTATTTTGAACAATCTGTTAAATGATACATATCTGTATATGATACAATAGATTTACATGTGTTACACGATTATATACCTAATGTTACCTTTAACGTAACGTTAGTCATACGTTCTATCAAGCTATGTCGATCGTAAATATACTTGTTACAACATATTTATGATGTTAGGACCTTAGATAGCTTATCGCCGCCCAAAGATGATAATGCTAAGACTGATCGTTTGGAAAGAAAATGCTACTTATTAAATAAAGGCCTCATGTGATCATTTACATAGATTAACAGACAACGTAAGCAAGTCTATTAAAATAATTCAAATAATGAAGTACTCACCTGTAACCTATGGGGATGTTCTTTAAATAGCTGCTCTCTGTAAAACGACGCCATATTGCTAAGCGGCTGTTGATCGTCGGGGTGATTGGGCAACATCGCTTCTAGGCATTCTGCTAAGCGGGCCCTAAAGATATTTAATAATAAATTATATATACTTGCATTATTTTTAAATATCTCACATATGTAAGTTATGAAAATTGACTAAATTTATTTGCTTTTCAATAAGAAAAGGACAAATTGTAGGAAAAAATATAGTTTTTCTTATTATACGGTATCAAATGCGGCACTTGGTCCATGTCCTTGTACCAAGATGCAGCCAATGTAGAAGATTGCACAAGATATTACTAGTTTATTGTAACATTATGAAAAAATATAAATGTAATTCTTAAAAATAATTATATCTCAAAATAATTTTGTATTGTCAATTTTAATTGCATATTAAAAATATAAATATCAACCTATATACCTCAAATGTGGATTATAAGTCCTTGAAGAGTCACCCATGAACATCAGTACTAACGTGAGCGCCGGTTGTAGCAGCCCCGCGGTGTCCGCCTCGTCAGTGATAGCCCCTACAGTGCGGCGCGCCATCGTTATCAGCACCACTATGTTTTCTAACACGAACTCCGGTATACATCTAAAATGAAGAATTTATTATATACTAATCCATTAATATTTGTAGAAATATATTGTACATTTCTGAGAAGTTAGTGTAGTAAAATATAAAGTATATTTTTTCGTATATTTTGTTATGTTGGAAATGAATGATATGACTAAGTGGAATACTGAATCAACTTACGACTAAAATATTTTGGAGATACACTTTTTTGTTGTTAACATAGGCCACGTTATCTGGCTAAGTAAACAAAAAAAAACAACCTTAAAGTATCCGGCGGTGGTGTAACAACAGGCATATGCAAATGCACTAGCGTGATCGGTGCATAGGTAGATGGGGATTCCTCTCCGGGCGGTGGGGGTACTCTCGCCGCGACTTGCACTAGCCACGTGCATGTAGTTGCTTGTAATCTATGAAGGTTGGTTAACATCTCGTTCTCTAGTAACGCGCATCGGAGGCTGACAAATCTGTAAAATATGATTAATAATATTCAAAATTCTTAAAAAAAGGAGTGTCTTATCACTAAGTTCCGCTGCCGAGATACAGAGTGAAGCTAAAAGATACAAGATCAAAGATTTACGTTTAGGAAATTACATACTAACACTAGGTTCCCTCTGCCTACCCTGCTACAAGCAAGACACACTAAGGCTATAATCTACTAACTAAACTCACTTGGTCATAAGAAACCTCGCGCGCTGCCTCAGCGGGTCGAGCACGTGGTGCGCAGCCGCCACGTCGGCCAGCGCCCTTTGCGCACGCCCTAAGTCCTGACCACAACGGTACAATTTCTCTGCACACACCCTTACACCTGAAATACAATTAGGGTGGATTCACACACTGCCGGTCACGGTTCATTCTCACTCTGTTAAAATGTTATTATTTGAGAAATATTCATGTATGCGCGATTGGACAGGAACTATAGTATAAATGCACTTTGTTTTACAACCAACCGCGACCAGCACGTGTGATCCAACTTTATGAAGTATTAACAATCTAAGATCTAGGATAATACTTAAAAGGCTAATGTCACACCTTGTTTACTCAGCATAGGTGTACAGAATGTTCTAAATATCAGAATTCTCACAAATAAAAGGAAAACTCACTAAATATTCAATACAGTAGTTCTTATAATAATAGTTCTTAAACAAATTGTAATTCCATCGATCTGTGACTTGATTTGCGATGCCGATTACCACTCAGGGGAATGTATTACTTTTATTTAATAATATTTTGATTTCCTCGCTCTGGTAACAAGTTAAAATATAAAGTCCAAAATATTACCTAAATCTATGCATTTATGTGTCATGAAGAAGCACTCTGTAACAAATGTATAAGATTCCGCAGTCTGTCGCTTAATAGTTTGACCTTCTTCCGTCTCTCGTGGTGGTAACAAACATGTTTCATTGTACAAGCAATCCAAATGTACTGACTTAACTGCGCATTCTTCTGGCTAAAAAAAAATTCAGAATAAATTTTAAAATTATGTGTAAGACATTTAGGTCATCATGCCCCGGGCGTCGCTCATAAAGAGATGCCATTATTTATTTATTTAATTTTTACCCATCACATTTAAAATAACACTTAAAGGGTGTAATCAGAACTTATAATGAAATAAAATTATTTATAAAATAAAATTTCTACTCAAACAATTAGTTTTTGAATTTTTTTAATGCCATATCTATAATCACCATAATATATTAACCAAAAAAAAATTAAATAACATTTATATTTCATAAAAATATATAATTATTTTACTTACAGTTACTGCACCATATGTTGGATCAATTTTTAATGATTTTGGGTCATCTGACTTGGTACAAAATGGCTGGCACAGATGAAGAAGGACTGCACCAAGATTTACCATAAAACCATCAGACACACAATTCATTGATGCAACACTCATTTCACCAGCCTATAATATATAGATTATTTATTTAATTAATTACAGCTTCACATTTTCTCATAAATAACTAGA
>DWNA01000474.1:0-23145 GCA_018249835.1 Heliconius besckei | reverse complement strand
CATAGAGTTTCTGTTTCAGAAAGTCAATACGGTTTGTGACGTTAGCCATATACTCACTGGGCTTTAAATTTGTTCCAGCAAATGCTTCCGCCACAAACCGCATGACCCTCGGTCGACGATTACCCGATTTGAAACTTATTAGCTTGCCAATGACTTATTAGCTTGTTGCATTATTATTAATTTGTGTAGTTATTATTGGTCTTTTGAGGCCGGTCGTTGGATAGGGGCTCGCGACTGTAAACGCGACTGGTTGTGAGTTCGATTCTCAGTCGATGCAATTAAATCTTTAATGTTTCTATATTTCTCTGCTGTTGAGGTTGAGTTCCGCCAGTCAACATGTAATGCCAGAAAGTGAGGTGCGGAGAGTCTTAACACCACGCTCCTTCTGTCTGCATGCGGGATAAAGCGTGAAGCTGAAAATAAATGTTGATAATTGCATCGAATTGTCGCTTACCTAAAAGCGGCGGTCGAAGCGATTCTCACTTCTACTCTCATAAGTTTCATACATAGTATTATTTCATTTATGCAACGAACAAAAATTAAAACATATCTCTGTAAATTAACTTGACAATAGGTATTTTCGATAATTATATAAAACTCTTACATAAGATCTTAAGACTACCAAAATCTAATTGTTATCAGTGTTTTTAATGTGGGTCAAAAAATAGACAATTCTCCTTAATGATGGAGTCGTGAGCAGCATGCGAACATAAAGCCTCGATACCATCGCACCGTACGATATTTCCGGCAGCGGCGCGGCGTGGGCGTCGCGGCTCTAGACATACCTACTTACGTTCCCTACGCGAAAATACTTTAAAAGGGAAGCTTAAAAATTAAATTAATAATTTAATCCTCTTCACGTGGTATACCGCACACAGTAGGTAGGCAGGAAACTCAGTGTTATGACACTCCGTTTCTGGACTTGAATTCTGGAGACATTGGCTGTTGAGTCAACACCAGTCCAGACCAGTCTCGTTCACATTCAGACACTTGCCAGTAATTTTGTTTAGAAAGAACCATATTACACATATTAATTAATACAGACAATAACAAATTAAAAAGCTTCTCTGTTTGCAAACAGTTTCCTTTTTTTTTATATATAACTATTGTATTTTTTTTTATCTATTCATATCGTGTTTAAAACAAACTGGTACACTGAAACAAATAGGTCACTAAGAACCTTTATGGTTTTTAATATACACTTTTGTTGCGAAAAACCACGACGACGTGACGCAGACGATGAGCAGTGCGTGACATCATTCGCTTAAACTCTAAATGAAAGCCGTCAAAGACTACAAAACTTTTAAGTTATTTTACGTAATTTCTGGTAACGACAGAAAAAATAAAGTATTCACTTTAATTTATACTAGTGTATTTGTTAAATAAATATGTCTAGTTCTTACAAATTATTTTTTTCCTTGAGTAAGCTGACCACATCTATCACATCCTATAGACTATTAGTCGGGCCTTATTGGAGCAGTTACGTATACCAACAAATTTTATATATACATATACATAGTACATACTTCATATTACGCATACACACATATGGATTACGTGATCGCATTGTATTATGTCAAGAGAAGAGCTTTCGTGAAAAATTTAATGAGGCCGTCATGGCGACAGGTTGTGGGTTCAACTCTTACTTGGGTTCTCCACTCTGGTGCAAAGGGAAAAGCGCAGCGTTGATCTCCGCCACTAAACGCTTCAAGTATTTGGCGGAGCATGTAGAACGGAGTGTCTTTATACTAGGTTCCCTCTGCCTACCCTGTTACATGCGGCTACAGCTTGAAGCTGAAGAAAAAAAGCTACCACTTATAATTACTATAGTATAAAGTCTGATTGACATTATATAAACTAAAAGAAATAAAACTAAACTTTCACGATTATATCTTTTTTTCTCGAACTAATAGCACTCTAGGACTCGAATAAACTATATACTGTAAAGAAATTTAAATAAGCCAAAAAGCGTGCGCGCGCATGTATTGACGTGTCATTCTACACACCACCCCGGCGGGCCGCCCGCCCTCCGCTGTGATTGGACGACTACTGGGAAAATGGGAAATATATACTATTTTGAATATTAAACGTATGAACAATTAATTATATTTCCTTTTGATTTTTATATTTGTATTTAATGAAATCCTGTTGCCGAAAAGTTTTTCGGAAAAGTAACTTGGATTTATATTGACATATATAACTAAAATGTAATATTAAAACTCTATTTAATAACTTATGTGTGTAAATGTATTAATTTTATAAATTATATAAAATATATCGCTTCTCGGCCTTTTGGTTTATATCAAAGGTTGTAAATATAAACGCGACGTTTATGGGTTTGATTCCCACTTGGGGATTTACCTTTCATACCCCCAAGTTTAATATTTTAATTTCTTGGCTTTGGTAATGAGGCAAAGCGCGGCGTTGACTTCCGCTAAGCATGCAAGAGTCCTAATTAAGAACAGAGTGTCCTAACACTGGATTCCGGCTGCCTATCCTGCTATGTACGGTATACACCGTAAAATATAATATAAACAAGATACATTATCTAATATGAAGTTTAATTTAACAAATCATTATTATGTGTGCATGAACATTAATTAGGGGGATGGAAATACTTCAAGAAAAGTATGATAATTATTTCTTTATCATAATTTCCTTTTTCTACAAAAAGTAATATTTAAAAAAAAATGCCAAATATGACTTTAAAACTTAACTACTAGCAAAAACAAATTTATCGTATCTAATGGTAAAAATGTTTACAGCGAACGACCTTCAAAAATACTTTTCAGATTACCAATACTTAATGGAGTAACTATAACACAATAGTCTGTTAGTAATGTTGGTAAAGGTTACTCTTGTACGGTGGCCAAAGGTCGGTATAGAGCAGAATTTATTTAGCGCTCTAGGCTTTAATGTCAAAACGGCCTCTTAGTCATCTGTAAATATTATGAAATTTAACAGTTTTCTGTAAATATTATGAAATTTTACTTTTATCCCGCACACGGCTGAGTAGGCAGAGGGAACCTAATTTAAAGACACTTCTTTTCCTATTCTCCGCCGAATTCTGCAGGCATTGTGTTTGACACGGCGACGGAATTTAACGCCGCTTTGCCTCGACAGCAGAGCGGAATATTTCATTTCCTCGAGTGAGAATCGAACTCACAACCTGTCGCGTATACAATCTAACTTTATACCCCTGCGCCACCACTGACTCCACTCACAGTACAACTTATATAATAGCATATTTTACCACAACATGACTAGAAAAATATTTGATGGCTTCTTTATAATCGCATCATATTGTTCGTTCCATTTCCTAACAGCATATAATCCAGCATATTGCTTCACGAGCATATATCGTATGCCAAGCTAAAATAGAACAAATTGCGAGTGACGATGCCTATCTGGTGAGCCGACAGCCCCCACATCCCCCACGGACCCATTCAATTAGGTTGGACAAGTTATGCGTTTTTTATTGCACTCTCCTATAAAACTGACGCCTCGATTATTAAGAACTATTTAAGAATATGACTCGTGTCGTTTTGATGGAAAATTGATACTTGGGTGGACGTCACAAAGAAGACAGACGTCATAAAAATTAAGTAGGTAGCCTAAAAAATTTGTCAACAATAAATTGATATATAATTGTATAAATATTATTAAGATGAGAGTCCGTTGTGGCGCAGCGGCACAAGGGTACCTAAGGGCACTGTAACGTGACGGTTGTGGGTTCGATCCTCACTCGAGGAAGTGGAATATTTATTTATGTTTATATTTCCATATCTTCGCTTTGGTGTCGAGGCAAGGCGCGGCGTTGAGTTCTGTCACTTAACAGGCAGTCCCTCCAGAATTCGGCAGAAAGTGGGGAACACTAGGTTAGAAGATGAAATTATTGTCTAGAGACGAGATTTGAACTAATTAATTGATATAGTGTACATTACAATGTGGCACACGTGTGGTAAATAAAAATGTATTAATACTTATAAGCTTATAGAATAGGAAAAATACGAATATAGAAATTGATAAATTATAACATACATTTGCAAATTATATCTTTTAGTTGTTTAATTTATCTTTTTTTTTTGTTCTGACTTTACAAATAAAAATAATATTTTTTAGAGTAAAACAGAGGGACAACAAAGTGATCCTAAAAGGAAATTTCATTTATTTTCTTTTGAAGTACAGAACCCTAAAAATTTTTTAAAAGATCTAAACAAAAAATTTCATAAGTTTCATATACAATTTTACAGTCAATAATACCTACTCATATTCCATACTTAAACGGCCACCGCTGATCGTAGTTTGGCAGTAAAATTGATTAATTGGTCTTTAGTGTTGCCATATAAAATTATTTATAGTCTCGCACTTTCAAAGAAGTGGTTTAAAGCAAAAATGAGGGAAGTATATATCATCATCTTGCCTGTCCTCCTGTCCGCGTCTACTGCTGGTACTCGTACACATCTTTGGTCACTTTTTTTGGACACTGGCCAGCTGGTCACATTTGCCGCAGAACCGATGACCGTTGGGGTAGGCGCGTTCTAGAGTGAAGTATATATGGGTACAAATAATTTGGTACAATTTAATTTATACGTTGTTTTGCACTGTATCCCGCACAACACATAGGCCTCTGCGTACCTGAAACCTGTGACCCTGTGTTAAAACACTCCGTTGCCATGAAGACACTTTCGATCCCCACTTTCTTCCGAATTCAGGAGGCATTGCATTTTGAGTGGCGGATTTCGACGCCGCGTTGCCCCGTTACCATAGCGAGGAGCGATATTAAATATTTAATTTCCTCCAGTAGAAATAGAAGCCACAACCAATCGCATTTACAGTCATTATACGTACATTATACACACTTGTGCCGCTATGTCTATGAACGACAAGCCTCAGGCCTTATTTATACACCATCTCACTTCCAAACAACAACTACAGTGACTTTTTACACAAAAATGTAGTTAAAATATTCCATGTTCCCATTTTCAATGACAAGAACGAAATCCGAGATGGTCCCGACGGCAAGCGTGCCACAATCCATTACAGGGCGGCGGGCCGGGGGTGGCATCCACCGTCCATTAGATAATTAGCGCCACCGAACCCCCTTCTTACCAGATTGCTAACACGCCGTGTCTTTGGTTCCTAATTGATTTTTGTAATTAAATATATTATGATTTCTGCAATTAAGAACATTAAAAAGTAGTTCAATCTATAACTGGAAACACGGGCCTTCATTTAAAATATTTGAATTTGATAATGACATCTCAATTAAGTACTAAAAATATTATGCTTAGTGAAATTTAGTAATTTAAAATGAAATTTAAATTATATGCTCTAATTAATTAATATTTGACTGTTCTACATAATATTTGAGTATTTTAACTTTCTTATCGTGTTAAACACCGCCATAAGGCAATTGGAGCATTTCTGGTGGTCCTCTAAGATATCCCATTGGGGAAATATCTATTATATTGATATTTCCTAGGTCTGATTAGGTTAGATTTCTCTGTCTACACTATCAGATGCGGAAGTACCATTTTTATTATTGTTACAGGTAAATTTTCTTGTAAATCTATAATTTGGACTTTAACATTCTTTATTGAATATGTACGTTTCGCCTTTAACTAAGTTTATTGAAACAAAAATGTATTTTTACTATGTTAGTCTAGTATAAATTCGAGAAATTAAAATTTTAGGTATAATTGAAATCAACATTATATAGTAGAGGTATATTCTACGAATATTATATTCGTTGAATAAAATTTTTAAATTAATGTAATGTTTATAAACAGGAATCTTTGAATACATCTAGAGAAGACAAAGTTAATAAATAGATAAAAGGCATCCCTTATAAATCACACCCTTGCACAATGCACTATTTCACCGCAATGACGCCATCAAATTAAAAAGTTAAACTTTCCCCCGAAGGGTTTGTATTATCACGACTATCTAATGAGGTAATGGACAACCGAGGGGGCACGGACGGGCATAGAGGGGCACGTGGGGCACATCGACACGTGGCGCGCACGCGACCCTGTCTCCAAATAATTTCATTATTAAAAAGGAGCCCGATGAGTACAAATGTGGCACATTATAATTATTGTGACCTTATTTTAGTGACAGTTACGTGCAAATTTATGCTTAATATGTTTTTGTGGAGGAATGTTTTACTTCTTTTTTTATTTTTGTTGGGTTATTTAATATGTATAAAGTAATAAAATGAAATAGTTTTTTTTAAATTAAGATGATTGTTTGTGTTAAAGGATCGTCTTAAAGCCTAGACTACTAGTCCGGTCGTATCCGGTCGTATTAGCTATAAAAATGTAAGCGCACTAAAACTCACAAATATCTCGTATAAGCTCCATATATCTCAGAAATGATGATTTTTGCATATAGTAATGTGAATTATGCGACGAATTTGTCTTTTTCTATTTTTTTATATAACTTACTATTCTCCATGACAAAAATCGAATATATATAAATACTAGTGGACCCGAATGCGGCTACGCCCCCTTGAAGTATACGAATATTTATTAAATATATTTATGAAATTATTTTCAGTTTTCAATAGAGAGATGCGTTAAGCAAGCTTATTTTGGGTGACGTTTTCTAACACCAACATTCTTTGCAAATCGTTGCTTAGCAACGGTCGCTTAGCGGTGGCAGTATTAACATGGCAGAATAAATTGCATGTCAAATTAATAAATATTTTAATATATTGGTATATATCGATAATATTACAAATATGAGAAAAAAGTATCCTATGTTCATCCTGAGACCCTCAAGTATCTCTGTATGAGTATTTTAACACAAATAAATTAGCGGTTTGGCCCTGATTGTGTAAAAGACAGACAGACAGACAGAGTTACTTTCGAATTTATAATATAGGTATGGATAATGTTGCACATATTAGACATTTCCAATAAATAAACTAAAACAAATACACAATAAAAAATATTGTGGTAATTTTCTTTTCAAATAAGTAAAGATTAGTTAATAAAATCCTCAAACTGGGTTCAATTCCATTATTACAGTTATAAATAATGAATCGTCATAACAGTCAATTTATAAAACGATGAGTTACGGGCATTACCAAAAAAACTGCTCAGCGGGTACAATAACCATCATGGGAGCATTCATTAATAGCTTACCGCTGCCAAACGGTGCCTTTGCCCCCCATTGGCCTCTCTTTACCCCATTATTCCTATAAGCACTCTCTCTCCCCATCCCTCCGCCGGCCACCCATCTCCCCATTCGGCCAGGTGTAAAACTGCCCGGTCACGGAAAGACAGACATGCAATGCGGCTAATATGTTTTTATTATTAAAGTAAGCCACACGTATTGCATCCCTCCGACGCAGGGGGATGACCCATGAATATTTATACGGTGATTTGTTTATGGCGCTAAATGCTTCCTGTGGCATGTGGATGCTAATAGATAATTTATTTGTCTAAAAGAATAACTTTTTAATATTAAACTATTTATTTTTTTGGGATTTTTGAGCTCTATGTCGTTTTATGTCAAACTAGTCGCCGTTCGCAACTTCGTTTGAGCGGACTTAATGACACTTGCTATGCTTGTTCTAAAAGTAAAATCCGTGTAATTGAAACTTGCAGAAAGTAGTCAAAACACTCCGTTCTCCACGTAACGCCACGACCCGTCTCGCAGGAGCGGACAATAAAAACAATTTAAATATATTTTTAACATTTTTCTAGTGTTATTCTACTCTTAAGAAAAGAATATTTCTTTAGAAAACGTATAAAAAATTTACCGTAGCGGAATTTGAACCCGCTTTTGTTAGAAGCCGTCAAATTTACATAAATATTTCCCTGAATGGAGATTAAACTTATAATCATCACAGTAACAGTCAAACACTGTGCCACAATGGACAAAATCTTGAATGATTTCCATTTGTTATTAAAATCCATCCAGTAGTTGAGAAGATGTACGTATAAAAACAGACAGCCAAAAAAATATATATATAAAAATATAAATATATCATATTGTAAATCCTACACATTACATAAATGCATAATTAAAGCTACGGTTTTCTATTAATAAAATATTATATAATATTTCTAAAAATATTAGGTTATGTCATTGGTGAGTCAGTCAGTCAGTCAGTTTTCTAAAGAAAATTGTCCATGTTTAATATTAGTGTGAAAGCTGGTGAGTAATCGGTGATGTGAGTTACGTCAAGTTAACTGCGGAGTTATCTTTATGTTGCCATCGTAAGAGTCCCGCTTCCTCCTTTATTACTGGATCAGATGGCAGATACGATAACACTGTTTAGTACATCGCAAGAATATCTGCAAACTTTTGGAGGGAGCTTTAGGTTTTCTAATAACAAAATATATCAGCTTTACGCTGTATCACATAGCAGGGTATTCATATGGAACGTCACTACGTCCTAACACTTTAGGACACTCTGTTCCACATTTCTCGTCTTGGTGCCATAGCGAAAAAATGAAAATATAAAATATGTTATTTCCTCAAGTGGGAATCGAACCCACAACCTGTCGCGTTTACAGTCACACTTTGCACTTCTGGGCCACGGCTGGTGTCATTAGGTTAACTATAAAAATATCAGAGATATCATATTCTCACAAAGTCGACTATTCCATTTTTATAACATAATTATCAGAAATATACGAACAGAAATGATTCCTTAACTTTGTAGCTTTTAAAAAAGATTTCGAAAAGTAAAGAGCCATTAAATTTTGATACCACTAAGAGGTCGTTAGTTGCCTCACTTACGAATGAATGATTACTTGTTAAATATTTTCATATCTCCGCTCTTGGAGGCAAAAGCCCGGCGTTAAATTCCGCCACAAAGTGGGGACCGGAGTGTCTTAACACTAACTTCCCTCTGCCTACCCAGCTTAGTGCGGGATACGGCGTGAAACTAATAACATAAAGAAAACCCACACAAGTATTCATCATATGAAATGCACTAAATGATGTAGAGATAATACCGGTAATATAGATATAAAGGTTTCTAGCGTGGAATGCATTGTGTTGTAATTGCGCGCGTGCTAACCGACGCCCGGGGAGCCCTCATGCAGCTTTGGGGGCATGCCGTGACTGACTACTTATTAAATATTGCTATTGATAATATAACTTGCTTATATTGAAAGAAATAAAATATTTAATATTTTTATTTTATTATTTTATTATTTCTGGTGTCAGTAAAGCGCGGTGTTGAGTTCAGCAGATTTCAGCTGAAATTGTTGAGCGGAGTGTCTTAACACTAGATTCCCTAAGCCTATCCTGCTGACGTGACGCAAAAAAAAATTTTTATATAAATTATTTTATTTACCGGTAAAAAATCGTCAAAACACACATTACACAGCCATATATTAAAATGTATCATATTAATACGTAATTACATTATAATGCGACCCATCCAACAGTACCCACATCCCCTTTACGTAACATTTACTGTCAATTCATTTTTTGACTTCCCAGCGCCACCCTCGACCCATCGTTTACCAAAAATTATGGGAAAAGCAAACATTACTCGAATTACAATGTCTTTTTCTCCTCTATTTAGTGGTAGTTAATGTGGAAATTATTTTATTAGTGTGACATGTTTGCGTTGCGCTTCATTAAACTTCATATTTCATTGCCTTTGGGTATTAAATAATTGTTATCTAGATATATATAGAAATGTATTTTTTCTTTTATGTCTTCACTTCTTTTTATTATATATTTAATTGATTCTACAGATAAAAACCAAAAAATTGTATTTATATTTAATATATATTATGTAGACATGTTATATTCAAATATCTAAAAAATAATAAAAAAAAAAGATAGAACGTAGAAAAAAGGAAAACCTAGACTTATTCAATGACTTTACATTGCTTATTTAAATATTTTTTTCGTAATAAGTTTTTAAATGTCAGTTTTAGTAATCTTCAAGCATGACAAAACCTACTTTATAGGCGGCCCCTTCTTTGAGTGGGCGGCGTTAACTATCGATCGCCGCCCGCCCAACGCCGCCCAGCCCCGCAAGGACCATTGCTCCATAATGTTCATTTTTTATTATAAAGTTTGATTGCTAATAATCTACTCGTATTATAGTCGAAAAATATTATAGAGTAATAGTACACTATACAATTTTTTTATTTTTCTTTTTCATGACTAGCTAATGCAGAATTCAATTAGTTGAATAAATAGTAACTTTTACATGTGTATTTATTTTATTTCATTAATATTAATAGAACATTATGCTTTAATAATAAAAAATAAACGTTTTAGACCTTATATACATTTACTATGTGTGCTCAAAAATGATGATTATACATACATATATTAAAAGTTAATTTAGAATAGGGTATTACGGACTACCTCCGGCATCGCCGCATGACACCTATATCATAAGTGTCTATTTGCAAATTGAATCTTATACCGCCATACTTAGAAGCAAAGACTGAGAATATGGTTTTACAAATGTAAATAATGTTCGCAATGTGTACTGAAGAATGAGTTACTTGAAGCGTGGGTGTCCAGTTGAATTATGGAAATGGATCGTCGGCACGGGCCGACACGGACGTGCTGCTTAAACAATGCTATAACGGGACGAGGCTGCCTTAATGCCTTACCAGAGCATATTATCAAAATGGGGAACACACGTATTATTTTAGGATATATTTGTATATACTATTTTAATATCATTAAATAATATTTCATTAATGTTACAGAAGATTATATAAGAAAGACTATTATTAGAGGTTTTTGTCAATTCAAAAAACATTGGTTTCTAAACATTTGATTTGTCTGTGTGTCCCGTTTGTCTGTTTATCTGAGACCGGCGGATCTCAGAAACAGCTTAATCAATTTATATGCAGTTTTCGCTATTATATTTTGGCATACTTTCCCTAACATTTGTTAGTATTATTAAAATCGGTTCATAAATATTCGACAAAATTTCTACAAAATAATTGTTTTATTGAATTGCTTGAAACTTAAGTTTTTATTATATGTTTTCTTTAAAATGAAAACGTTTTTAGAATATGAAGGAAATTGAGATAAGTAAATATATAGATAATTGTGAATTTCTAGGGGGCGAAGCCGCGAGCGGGTTGCTAGTTGTTTATGTATCTTAGGTACCTATTTATGATTTGTCATTATTGATTTCACTTATTATTTGATAAAATAACATAAGATACACAATTTCGGTGAGGTACGGAAAATTTCTCTAGACTTATTATTTTATAAACTCAAAGCTTTTACAAATCCTAAACTTATAATATAAGCTCTGAGATTTTTCTACAATCAAATGTTTAAATATATTATATCTTAGTATATGTTTATTATTTACATATATACTTAGTTATTTACAAATCTCTATTACAGCGATAAGGTCGACTGCTGCGCAGTATTTTTATATAATATATTTACTTCTATTTTTTGAGTATTTAATTATTATTATTAACTAAATACTTAGTACATTTTTCTGTACATAATAATTGCGATAATCAAACAAATAATTAAAGAAGGTACAACTCAGTTCTCGTTAATAACATCTTACCTATACAGTATATCTTATCTGAGCTAGCCTAGTAACAAGCTAGACTACCTAAGCCCCGTTTTTCCGAGTCCCAGCAACAAGAGCATGCATTTATAAAAGCAAGAGAAAATTACTTTCATATATTGCCACGCGTCACGCGACCCGTCCGTGATTGGTGGACACACGTAGAAATGGCAGCGGAAACTCGGAAAGCTTTTTGTTGGGGACAAACGTTTTATGGACATATACCTTTTTTGTGATTTATAATTGGAATTGAATGATATCTACCCTATTAGTTGATAGATTTGTTAATTTTAAATAATTATCTGTGGTGATTGTTATCTGTGGTGTTATGGAAATTTGAATAAATCTAAATAAATAATATTAGTAGATACGCACCAGGCTCTGGGTTCGATTCTCATTGGAGGAAATTGAATGTTGAATATTTTTATTTGTTCACTCTGGTGTCGAGGCAAACCGTGGCATTGAGTGCAGCCACTCAACACGTAATGCCTTCAGAATTTGGGGGAAATCTCTGTCTACTCTGTTACATACTTATTACACGCTGCATACGGAGTGAATCTGAAAAGAAAAGTGTTTTAAAAATTTTTGTAAATCACCCAACTTACTCATTTAAAGTAAGAATTTTAATATTTTTTATTATTTATTTACTGTCTAGATAACAAACAACCTTTGATACCTGAAAAGTGTTACAATTTTTGCTGCCTTTACCTATTTTTTTCTTATATTCTATGTTTCATATTAACACGTTGAAAACGAAAGCAAACAATTCAACAAACTTCATTTACAATTGTCATATCATTAGAAACAAAATTTATTTACAATTTTCTTTGAACTTATCGCCAAAAGCGAACGATAAAATTAGATACGTCGATAAAAAATTGAAAGTAGATCACTACTAACTACCTATACTGATAAAAGGAAATTTTAAAACCCACTACTACGTCACCTCCACAATCAACAATTACTGTGCCATTGGTTGAAATAAAATACACAATTATCTTAGACTACCAATCATAAATATTTTTATGAAAACGAACGGTTTTCTTTATAATCTTGCTGTTGTTGTTGTTCTTTAATTATGGCGATCCGAGCGTGCCAGTTCAGCACTAATCAATTTTACAATCTTTATATTACTTTAAAAGTATAATAAAATTAACGTCATCTTGACGTAGAAGTCTGATTATTATAAGTTTTTATTTTTAAATAATTAAATTAATTCTGCAGTGTGGTAAGGCTGTGGATATGTTAGGTACTGCCCTTTTAGTCGCTTAATTCATCTATGAGAGGAAATTCGAGAAGAACTACTAATAAAAATGTTTGGATATCTTTTTTATGATATCTAATTGAAAACAATTTTCATTATTTTTTTTAATATTCTGATTTATATAATTTTTTTAGCTTCACGATGTGTTCCGCATTTTGGGAACCTAGTGTAAAGCACTCCGTTCCTCCGTTCCCCGATAGGGAATTTTCGAGGTATTACCGTCGATTGGCGGAACCCTCGAATTAAAATATTAATAAATAATAATTAATTCCCCCGAGTGGGAATTGAACTCACGCCCTGCGCCACGACAGCCTCACTTAATATTATTACTTTTTAAAATGATCATTACTTTATAAAGTTAGATAATTTTTCACATTCGTTTTGCTTTAAGTCCACTTTAAATCTGCTACATTTTGGACTTAACAAACTAAATTTTAACGAGTTATTAATTATCATATTAATGTTATAAATGTGAAAGTTTGTATGTTTGGGTGCTTATTACTTAGTCGAGTAAAATTGTATGAAAAGGTTTGCATTAAAATTTTATTTTAAGATACTTTGTAAACCAGGCTATGTCAACATATTATAAATAACTTACCTACTCTAATTCGTAAATGTTGTTTTTATTTTATATTGAAATTTTTCAATAGCTAAATCGTGAGGTAAAGCTAGACAATTTTCAAAATGGTATTTTATTCACGCGGTTTTAGTCTTAGGTGCAATATAGGCAATTTATTGTATTTTTCATATTTATGCAAACAATACTATAAGGATCAACACCAGTTGATCTTTATAGCAATGAATGTATAATGCTTTTTATCTTTGATATTTTCCATTTTACTTGTACAGTCTATATATAAGTATGTAAATAAATCAATGTTTCACTATCGAGTTGTGACCTTTATCAAAGCGCATTTAGGTAGCCAACAACCGCACACAGATTCCTAAGTCGAGAAATAGATATTGTAAAATATTATAATTTCCATTACAATAATCCTTTAATACAATTTTAAATAATTCCTTAATATATTTCCAACTAAATGACAAGTCTAATAATATATAATATATAATGAATCACATTCTCTTTAAATAATACAGAAAAAGGGAGGTTTTAGATAGGACTTTGCGTTACAAAGGCTGGTCGATCTATAACATCTAATCTATGTTGCAACTGCCTAAGCTTGTCGAGCTGGTGGAGGAGACGTTGCTGCAATCGTTTCGATCCGCAAAGGTCAAAGAAGGAATTCGCGCGGTCCGGCACGCTTGCGACACCACTACGAAGGAGGTTCCACTGTGCAAAGGGTTACCGATCTTAGCTGCGCCGGCGCAGGTTGATCTGATATTTACTCAATAATAGTTTCAAATTAAACGCTATTTAACTAAGGCTGGGTTGTGTTGCTGCTCGTGCGTCGTACGTCGTTTGAATTGTATTATTATAGAAATTATGTATGAAATATAATAGTTAAGTACTTTAATGGAGTAAATATAGAAATGTACTAGTTATAAGAAATATAAAATTGTTAGAGACTTTAAACACGACAGTTTGTTGGTTTGATTCCCACTTGAGGAAATTAAATATTGATAATTTCAATTTTCTTCGCTCTGGTGTCTAGAGTACCGCATTGCCCAATGGGAACGGAGTTTCTTAAGAGGTTCCCTCTGCCTAACCGCTGTGCGGGATGAAGCGTGACACTAAAAAATAAAAATATAAAATATATTATTGCACCATACACCTAAATGCTTATCTGCATAAACGTCCCTGGTTTATCATCAAAGCACCATTTCCATCTCTATTCTCAAGAGAGTTCAAAGTGGACTAAAATGTCATACATGCAATGTTAGCGATTTATAAAAGCAATTCTTAAAGCGTGCGTCTCATCACCTGCGCCCGCGTGTGGGCGCACCGTATTGTATGCTAATGCAGAACTGCTCTCTCCACACTGTAGAGAAGTTGGAGACAGCGAGAGCGGCGTTTTCATATCTTTCATATTTTTGGAAATGTATATAATATTTAAAAAAAATATTATAGTTATGTGCATAGAGCATATTTAGACTTAAAGCGTTTTGACCTACATTTATTTTTTTTATATTTAACTGTTTATTTTTATAACATGATAGTAACTAGGAATATAAAATGCACAATAATATTATACTCATGTCATTATCAGAAGTAGAATCGATTACAAATAACAAGAATGTCTTTGTTACAATCTCAACTTTAGAATTTTACTTAAAATCTGAAGCTGTCCTCTTAAAATACGCTGCCTCATGGGATTGGTTTTACTGATCAAAGGATTTGCATTATAAATTTCTTGAAACATTCCTTAGAATAAATCTCAATATATACGTAGTAATATTTGAATGCGTGACATTTATATCAAGATAATAAATTTTGGCTTTCAGAAATAAAATTAAATTAGAGGCCAGTCGTGCGACTGTAACCACGACAGGTTGCGGGTTCGATTCCGATTCCAGGAAATGGTATTTTTAATATTTTCATATCATCGCTCAGGTAACGAGCCAAAGCGCGGCGTTCAGTTCCGTCATTAAACACGCAATGCCTCCAGAATTCAGCAGAAATTGGATTGAATTTAGATTAAATAATTTTAATACATATTAAGACATTAATTAATTTACGCAATAGTATAAATAAGGTTATTTTTTTACAGACATCTGAGCTAGAGTCACTGCTGTACAAGCAAGAGGGCGCCTCTCTCGCACCCGCCCACATGGACCTTTTCGACGGTGGAACTAGCTCGCGCGACGATGCCTTCCTCCGTCCCGCCCTGTGGGAGGACATCGCGTCTTCCATCAGGAACATCGATCCTGAGAATGCCAATATGCTTGCCCCACTGGGGGCCACCCATGTTAAACTCGAAGCTGACGACGCACTTCTTGAAGAGTGCGCTACACCTCTACTCAGTCCGCTGGAAATCAAGACGGAAAGGCTATGCGCTCCTCCCACGTACGCTCACCCGCAGCCACTTCAGCATCAACCGCAGCAACAGCCAGTGACGCCGTTTTCGAAATACCCCCAATCGAGGCTCGTGTATATGTCTCCCCTGACGCCGCCCGGCTCCGACCAGGGCAGTCCGGGGAACTCTATGCAGGTAGTCATATTGTTCAATTAATGTTGCTGCTTTGCGATGGCCTGCGATTGTACGATGGTACCATCTGATGCACGCGATTGTATTTGTTCATGTGCGAATTTGGTCCTAAAATGTTCAAGTGTAAACTTTAGTAATTTTTAAAAAGATTTTAAATCATAATAATTATAATTTTTAAAAACAATGAATATTTTAAATAAGTAAGTCTGTAATATAAAATGCACAAAAATGTTAAGAGTATTAACAATAATTTCATACAAGGTAGAACGTATTGTTGTTATCTGCAGGGTGGACCGCGTCGCACTCCGCCGCCGCCGTACCACCCGCCGCCGCTGCTGCGTGCACCGCATGTACCACCACATCCTTTACCCCAAACTCACCATCATCCGCAGGTAAAAATCTTAAGGATTTATTTCCTACATATGATTCTAATCCTGAGGCCAGTCGTAGCGCTGGGGCAAAAAGTGTGATTGTAAATTCGACTGTTTGTGGGTTCGATGCCTACTCCGAGGAAGAAGTAGGAAATGAAATATTTATTTAAATGTATTATTACACATTTCTACGCTATGGTGTCGAGGCAAAGCGCGGCGTAGAGTTCCAGAATTCGGCAGACAGGGGAACGGAGTTTCTTAACACTAGGTTCCCTCAGCATACCCTGCCGTGTGATTTGATTTAATTTGATTTATATGATTCTAATATATAAGTTATGATGGCAGGCCATGCAGCAGTCGCTGCAAATGGCGATGCAGCCTGCGCCTGCACCTGCGCCTGTGCACCCGCACGCGACCATCCACCCGCGCCTGGCGCCTCCCTGCGTCAAGTACAATAGACGCAACAATCCTGAATTGGAGAAAAGAAGAGTGCATCATTGTGATTTTATAGGTAAAAATATATTGTTTAATCGTTATTTTCAGTTGGCACTTAGGCAGAAGGCTAAGGCTTAATACCTACTACATTCTTCGCGTTCCGCTAATTATAGAGACATAAACTGTGACTAAATTCATGGTCACACAGTGTCTTAGAATATATTAGAGAGTATATAAAAATAATTTAAATATAAGTATCGTACTAAAATAATTTAAATATAAATCGATTTATTCCTGTAAGAATAAATCGAACCCACAACGAGAAATGTCTATTCCGAATAGGCTCATAATTAATAACTAGCGGCCCGTCCTTCGTCGCGGCTCCGCTCGCTTAAGCTATTCATTAAGTATTAGGTACAGTTGGCAATATTTTCGGTTACTAGTTAAACAAAAACATTATATAAATGACTACATCGACATTTTCATTTCTCCGAGTCTCAATAAACCAAAAAAATAATTTTAAAAAATATAAATTTTCAGGCTGTAGCAAGGTCTATACGAAAAGCTCGCACCTTAAAGCTCATCAAAGGATACACACAGGTGAAGTATTCATGTCTATAGTTAAAAACAATTATATGCGCTGCGAATACTATACAGACGCTGCTATTGCGACAATATCTTCTCGTATTTTATTTTTTAATAAAATATTACTAATATAAAACAAAGTTGAAGTTAGGATAGTTTTTCAAGGCAAAAACTTATTTGTGAAATGGGGAGATTTTTTGAGTACAATTAATTTACAGCGATATATGTAAATTCTTCAATCATAATTATTAAATCTATAGCTTGAACTATCTAACAAATTTAAAACTAAAAATTATGAATCATATAAAATTATTTAAAATTGACAACTAACAACTTTTATATGACGAGAATAAAATAACTAACTAAAGTATATACAATTGCAAAACGCGAATGGTATGCGTTTGGACGTTTGCCGATACGAGTGGAATATTTGTATTCGCAGGGGAGAAACCTTATACTTGCCAGTGGCCGGAGTGTGAATGGAGATTCGCCCGGTCCGACGAGCTGACGCGTCATTACCGCAAGCATACAGGCGCTAAGCCGTTTAAGTGTGCGGTGTGCGAGCGCTCCTTCGCGCGCTCCGATCACCTCGCGCTGCACATGAAGCGGCACCTGCCCAAAACCTCTAAATGACACCCGAGGAGAGGCGAGGACCAGGCATCCACGCCTCAACCATCTCAAGTATGTTGTTCTTTAATTTATTTTTTAAATCAAGAAATATTAATATGACTATATATTGGAATACAAGCTTGTGATTGGAAACGCGACAGGTTATGACGTTTGATTCCCACTCGAGCTAATAAAATATTTATTGGAAAAGCGCGGTGTTGAGTTCCGCAACTCAACACGCAATGCCTCCAGAATTCTGCGGAAAGTGAAGAGTAGAATGTCTTAGGCTTCCTCTGCCTACTCTCTGCATCCCCCATGTAGCATATGGGGATACAGCGTGAAGCTGAAGAAAATGCAGAAAAAACGATTCATAAACGTATCTTTTGATAGCGTTGACCCAGTTTGATTTTTTTATGGTCCAAAGGACCGTAAATAATATTTGATATTAAATTCAGATTGAATTGATACATCCGCGCAATCTCGAGAGAAATGCTCTTGACAGACGAACAGACGGGCAATAAATAATAAATAAGGGTTCCGTATTTTCTTTTTGAGGTAGGGAACCCGAATACGTAACAAATTTTGATCTTTGTAATTAAATACAATACCAACACTAACATATTATAATTAAAAATGTAGAAATTTCGAAATCCTCTTAGCAGAATCCTATTTGTTAAATTTACTATTATTAATTTTCAGGAAGAGTGTACCGAAAACCTCTTTATAGATTGCGATCTGGAGTCTAGCCTCATGGACACATTCTACGGCGTACTGTGATTTCACAAGGTGCTGTGAAGGTACTGTGATTTTTCAAGGGCGCAACCACGACATTTCTACATATTAAAGGAATAGATGGACAACATTTGTATCTGCTTGCGATTAAGTAGAAGTAATAAACAAAATGAGGTTACACATTTAATTAAGAGTTAATTTGTGAACATGTAGCGATGTAAATCCACAGTTAACCATAATGTAAATTAATTATAATGATTTTAAAAAGCACAAAAGGTACAATCATTACCAAGGAAATCGCTTTACATATCTACATACTTAATTATTATTGTAAATTATTAGCACAGAGTCATCTATTGAAGATCCCAAAATATGTAATTGTATAGATAAGTATTTTATAAATATTTATGTACATTAAAAATGACAATTATTTTTAATAAGGCGTTATGTTTTGTGACACCTCGCCAACAAATATGTTTACATTATTTAAATAAAATAGAGCTAATGATGACAATGAAGACAGAAGTAAATGTTCACATAATTTTGTTTTTATTTGCTATTAATAAAAATATTATAGTACGCGTACACGCTGGGCAAGCCTCGGCAAGCGTCCACCAGTACAAGCGTGTCACAAGCCAAGCAAAGTCAAATTTAATTTATTTTATATATTTAATTCAGTAATATCATATTTTATGTTTATTTTACTAATGTTTTCTATAAATATATTATAACTTACGTTAATTCATGTCAAACCATGTCCCGAAAGTCAATAACGCACTTGCAAGCGTGTAAATTCTACAAACTTTCTCAAAAGATTGCAGACCCCGGGGCCCGGCTCATGTGTAAACGTACCAATAAATATTTTAACTGTAATATGAGAAGCTTAGATTTTAATTTAAAATACTTTAAAAAACAATATTGTTATATACCTAGTTACATTTTCATTTTAAAAATTTGTCCATAACATACTTTTATTGCTCATTGAAATAGCTACTGAGGGTCACAAACACACCACGTCGTAAAAGCTCTAAGTATTCATTAGATATGATTAATTTATTGTAAGATTAAATAATATTAAGAAAGCAAGGAATATCCAAGATATTATATATATTTTTTATGTTAACGACATTGAAAATATTACAATTAAGCGTTAGACATTAGTTTTAATTTACGAAAGCGTTTTTGAATATAACGACCTGATTTTTTACTTTTTATTTTTTTTATAAAATCTGACATTCTTCAACAATGGTAGATAATTTCGCTTTTTCGTATTGATTCATATCTAGTGATATTCCGTAATATAATATTTATTATTAATTGTGAGTATTTTTTATTATTAGTTGTTCTAATTTGTGCGTTTTAACAAATAAATATTATAATATTTATTTGTTAAAACTCACAAATTAGAATTTTTATTATTAATAATTATTAATTAATTTTTTATAACACTAACACTAGCTTCAGGTCGTTCTATTCAAAATCGTAGCTGTACACTTTCTAGTCTCGACTTATAACAGTTTTTGTTGTTTTTTAAGCACAATCATCACTTCCAATATTCACTAAATATTTAATCGCCAATCACATTTAAATTGGAATAAACAAATATATTTTAGAATTCACGCTTAATTCGAAAAGCACATTCTATTTGATTAAAATACAACAAAACTTTTAAAGTATATAATATTTTTTATTAAAAAATGCTTTAGTACTTTAAGAAGTAATCTATATACGTATAAAATCCAGCTAGCCTTATTGCCTCCGTCCATTGTATCAAATTTACAAGAAACTACATAAATACATATATTAAAACTAAGAGTGCCTTAAGTAGACAAGACTATTACAATTTTATTATGTGTATATTTTTGTCACAATTGCCATCACAAATAGTCACTAGTTTCGAGATAATGTAAGTTGTGCCTACTTTTAGTGGAAGCAAATATTATACTTATTCTAATTATAAATATAATAAATGTCTTTAATATAACTTTCTGCACATTTCCGCTTTTTATGTATATATCTGTATAGAAGTTGATTATTTGTTACAATGTTTCGCATCATGATTTTGTCCAAATAATGAAAAAAACTAATTTCAGTTAACCGCCTGCTACGAATGTGTCATTAATTTTAAAAAATAATCTCGAACCTGATGAATTTTAGTCTTGCCACCCTTTCTTTGCATTTAATAGGTATGTTAATAATTTCTGTTCTATTGTAATATTTTTTTATAAATAATATATTGGAATATAAATAAAAAGAATTTTACATATAGAGCTTTTATTTAGGTATGGAATTCATGAACGAATATTACCACACTTTTTTTATTTAGTCAATAATAGACTTAATATGTTTGTATATTAATAATGAAATAATTATGTTTAATTTTTAATACAATACGAATTTTAAGAACCACAATAGAAAAATATATATTTATATTCTTTTTTATTCGACAATGAAAGTTTAATTTTTAACCATACAAAGGAAATTATATTTTTTTTTATTTAAGAGTAATTGAAGAGTACTGACAGTATTCAATATATTCGGTAACATAAAAATTATAAGGAAAGTGTATGTTTAGGGCTTACAAAATATTCTTCTGGTTCATTTCCCTTCTATGTATAATTTTAAAATTTATTTAATTAGTAACAAGTAACAGAGTCAATAATATCATTATTAAGGTAAATTGTTATGAATACAATTTTTTTTTGTCTTAATTACTTATATTATAAGATAAAATAATGTTTTTCAAAATTAAACTTAAAAGACGTATTATGCTTTAAATAATCCAAAAAATTATGTTGTCAATATCTGTCCTATCAATTCAATCATGAAATCTTTCAGTGTAATATAGATATACATACTTATAATCGAAGTAGTATAAACATAACCATTTACTAATTTGCCATAAACATTAGGAGATGCCATACCTTAGATTCATATATTTTAGATTTATAAATAAATATTATTGACTTAAGCTTACATTTCTATGTAAAGAAAAAAATTGTACCTCACTTTTATTCTGTACTTGCTTATTCATTACCCCTTAAAAAATTATGTATTGTAGTTTATATTTACAAGTTAATTTTACTTTAATGTATATTGACTAAGTCAAGAAATAATTTATTACCAATGACCTGTTTTTGATTTCTTTTATACACGTATATTATATATTGTTTTATTTTTATCATATAGATGACCTAAGGTGATTATGATAACCGGGTGAGTTGCTCTGCCTGACATACCTTAGTAGTAATTTCTTAAGTTATTCTTATATACAAAAAATTCATCATAAGTGAGCCTTTAAATATAAAAAAGATTAATTATTCATTCTTTGGCTGTCTAGGTTGAAAATTATTTTAAGTATTTTCTTTAAAAAGTTAACCTTATTAGGAAATGTTAAATTCAAAAGAGAACGAACGAATCTAACTTAAATTGAATCAAATTGTTATATTTTTTGTCCATTATCAATATTTAATGTATGTAAAATATGTTGCTGGTATATTCAATTGAGAACAAATTAAATTTAGTCACTGTGATCTTGTATTTTTATTTCACCTTTTTATTATATTAGTTAATAATCTTTTCAGGACATTTTTTTATATGCGAGTTTTTTACATCTATAACCCTAGATTGTTATGCCAACTTTCACTAAATATGTGTGGTGATATTATTCAGAGTATTCAGAGTTGATAAACACTTAATATACGCTAATATACACTTAACGCGGCGTTCGTCGCTACTGGGTAAAAAATACTACAGAGATGATAAAAACATATATCTTTTTTTTTCTGTATAAAAGAGACTTGCCACTTTAGACCTTTCTGCATAAGTTGCGCTTCCCACGTTGCTGATAACATAATGGAACAACTTTGGAAGCAAGCGCTCTAAAAGGAAGAAAATATAGTTTTTCTTTTAAATTTAAACTTCGTCAACTCTTAACCTCATTATACACAATTTATATGACGATAAAAGCTTGTCGCGCTAATCAATACTTAATTAAATTGAAACTTAGCAGATTTTATGTAATTAAATATGTACTAGTTTATTAATACAAGTTAATCGCGCGACATGTAACATACGTACATTTCAAGTTAAATAAAAGCTTTTAAAAATACATTTTAATATCTAGAAGTTTCATTTATAAAATTATGACAGTATCGAATGTTTGCGGGTGGATTTGCCTAGCGACTAACCCCGTGTCAATATATGAAAAATTGAGGGTATTGTAAAAATAAATATTAATATTTTTAATATACAATATTTTTAGTCTAGGAACGGTTAACCAAGGACGCTGGTCGTGACACTTTTAGCAGCAATTTAAAAAAACCGTTGCACCCATCGCCTGCCTTAAAGTTACTATCGCTAGAATAAATGAGAGGTTTCAACCTTCAGAGTTTTTCTTCTTTATCCGTTCTGTAAGTGTTAATTATTATATTTGCTTAGATTCAAACTATATACCACAGGGTAGGAATGAGAAACCTAGGCACGCGTTCAGTGGCGTGGCAT